>PVIY010022141.1:0-41288 GCA_004026745.1 Myrmecophaga tridactyla | reverse complement strand
GACTATCACAGGCTATGTTAGGAATACTGTTTAAATCCTTGTTATAATGAGCTTTATTTCTTCCCTTTGATTAACTTTATTATAATTCCAATACAATTTATGCAAAGAGGGCACTCAAATACGGTATTTAATCCTATATCCTGAACTGCTACTAAGTTGTATCTCCCCGCACCGTGAATCAAATGTTTTAAAAAATGAGACTTACAAATACTAGTTCTCCTGCACATTAACTATGCATTTAATCAAATATTTATCGTGCATCTCTTACATATAAACAATATTTGATTCACCGACCATTGAGAAAAATAGATATGGATCTTACACTCTTCAAGTACTTAGTTTATTGTCAGAGGCATACCATAATTACATGCACAAAAGACAAATAGGCTGATAAAAAAGATAATACTAGGGCGAGCAACAGTGGCTCAGTGGCAGAGTTCTCACCTGCCATGCCAGAGATCCAGATTCTATTCCCAGAGCCTGCCCATGTCAAAAAAAAAAGTTAAAAAAAGATAATGTTAGTAGTAAGTTATTTAGAACAAGAGAACTCACAAAAGGTCTTCTAAGAAAATAACTTTTAAATTAAAACCTTCTATAACTACCTGTTAAAATGTATTTGGAAATCCATTGCTTTTTTGTATATATGTTATATTTCTCAACTTAAAAATTAAAAAAAGATAAAAACCTGAAAATTATTAGTTTTGTTTGTTGATATTCTAATTTTTTGTCACCTCTTGTTTAATTTAATCCTACATAGAATTCATATGCTCATTATTTTCTCTGGTTTCAAGGCATTTTTAATTCTAATATTTGTATTAAGTTCTTAAAGCAACATTTCTAAAGAACATTTTTTATTAATATTTTACAAATCACATTTGCAAATAATATCTAAATAGTTCCCTTATGTCTTGCTATCACTTATTTTATGAACATTTTGCAATGCTCCAGCTCAGGTATAATAACATCTGAATTTGTTATTTGCTAAAGATGACTGGAAATGACATTTCCCTGACACACAGATTAATGTTACATATATGACCCAATCATTTTGGAAGCCCTCCTTGACACCTGGGTACTTAAGTGGATCCTCAATATGAACTGACTATTTAGATTTAATTTATATTTGAGAGCGTGTTATGATGATTTATCTTACTTACTCTGTCATTCAGCCACCTGAGGAGACTAAAGTAAGTGGTAAATCAGCTATCTGCTCCTTCAGTTTTATGGCTACATTCTGTACACATTTTCCTTCTATGGACATTCTTCCAGATTTTAGTTTCTGATCTTCTCCAGGAGATTTAGTCACTTTTGGGAGAAGCAAGGCTAAAAGACAACTCCACAATTCGTTGGATATTTTAAAAATCAAAAACTATTTTTCCTGCTCAGTCTGTATTCATCAGAAGTTGCAAATGTGGTTACCATATTTTGATTACATCATTTCAGCTTTGCTTTATGTTTCTCTCCAGTGAGCAGCTTTAACAAAAATGTTAAGAAAAGGAAATACACCTATTCGATTTCCTGTTTTCTTGTTCACTGATAAATGAATGATCTCCAAATGTGCTTCTGTTTCTTGGAATACTTTTATTGTGGTTCAAATGTTATACTATCTATCTAGAAATACAATTCTTAGTTTGTGATACTGTTCATTTTCTAGTTTCAGAAGGTAGCTGGTGTTCAATCCTGAGTGAATCCTGATATTCTTTTTTCATGTCATTTTACTTTGAGTTATGCAAAATATGTTCAATCAAAAACACATCATAAATTAAAGAATGAGAAAGTATTGTATGCTTATATAATTGGAATAATTGGTATTTCATTCATTGTCTCATTGGACAACTGTGTGTGCATATTGTATGTATGCATATGTGTGTATAAGTTTTCAATTATATGTTAGGAAAAGCTAACTCTAAAAATTGTAAAGATAGAGAAGGATGACTATTTGAATCACCAGAAGGATCATTTTAAAGAAAAGCCATTGTATCTGTAATGTAATTTCAAGCTTAAAAGAAAACGTAGTACCCATTACACATTTGAATTCTTCATTTTCTTATCTCTGTGTAGTCACACAAACTGTCCTTAAACTCTCCAGTAATTAAAAATGCTTATCATTCAAAGCAGCAATTCAACATTTCCAAATTACTTATTGCATGACTGGTATTTGACAGGTTCTGAACTTACTACTGAGGATAAAACTGTGAGTAAACTATGGTCCCTCCTTGTTGAATAACATGGTTCAAAAAAGGAAGTATTGAATAATGGGTAGTATTTAGCTGATGAGGGAAAAAGACAAAGGAGACAGCATGATGAATACATTTAACAGCTTATTCTAGCAGAGAGTGTTGTGAGGTCATAAAGTATGAGTCAGGGAGGCATTAAAAATAAGTTTGCAGAGGAAGTAGCCATGAGAAATAGGGAGAATTTTTGTCTTATAATGTAACTTGAGCTTTAAAATCATTGTTCTAAGATATAGAAAAATGTAAGCAACAGATCTACACATATGATTCTTTATTTTAGATAGATCATGACAGCAGATTTTCCAAATTTGAAGAGGTTGAAAAGGGAAATGGGCACCAACTGTTGCATGAAAAGTAACAAAGATCTGACCTGCAGGAAAAGTAACAAAGATCTGACATAAAGAAGGTTGAAAGTAAGGGAAGGATATGAAAATCATTTACCCGTCTCAATCCTACCTAATTCATCCAATGTAGAGGTTTGTCTTTCAGATATAGTGAAAGTACAGATATAGAAGGGAACTGAGATTGTAGGTATAGAATAATTTTTTTCTTTAGCACTCTCTAGTCAGCTTATATTCTGGGTAAATGAAGTACACTGAAATTTATCATTTCCTAGGCAAACTATGGAATTTCAACTCAAAAATACTACCTGTCATACAGTTCCTTCTGCTGAGATACCTTCATCTAGCCACATACATTTTAGCTTCACTTCAAAACCATTTCTCAAAAATAGTTCATCCTTAAACTTTATATTTGCATTTTTAGCACTTGTCTTTTATGGGAGGCCTGTTGTGCCACCCCAATACAATTAATCTGTTTTCTCTGTTCTCCTGAAGTGATGTGTTCATATGGCATTTTCACGCAATTAAGTAGGTACCCATAGGTATACAATAAATGTTTAAGAATTGAATTAATACTTTTTTATAAAAAGGTAATAATACATGATTGAAATTGTGGATTATGAGTACACTTGATTTTGCCTAATTATATTGTTATATCTTAGACTAACTGGCCTATTCATGATGTCTGTCCCTAAAAAACAAAAAGAATAAAAAATAAAGGAGGGCGGACCACGGTAGTTCAGCGGCAGAGTTTTCACCTGCCCTGCCGGAGACCTGGATTTGATTCCTGATGCCTGCCCATGCAAAAACAAACAAACAAACAAACAAATAAATAAAGGAATCTTTCTTCTGCTTCATAGGGGGAAATATTTTTGAGAGTCCTCTCCATTTGAGAAGAGATAGGTGTCAAGGAAGTACTTAAAGCATCTCTAGGATCATAATAATATTCATTATTTTGGTGCAATGGGTTACTGTGAGTAACAACCTAAATCTATGGATTTTATCTCTAAATCCAAAGTGGTTGATCTACCCATAGCACCAAAATTAGAAGCAAAAAATGAATGTTCTCAACTATGCTTTTCATGAATTAATCTATTTTAAGGAAGTTTAATATAAACCAAATGTCTATGGAAATTGTTAATTTGCTCTATTTTATAAAAAGTAAGAAGTGGCAAAGCATTAATCAATAATATGTCAATTTTTCTTGCTTCTATTTTTCTTCCTTTATTATTCCTATTTCATTTTTTTTCTTAAATTAGCTGGGCATACCCTCCCTCATGTCCTACCTGAGAAAAATAGAGGCTATTTTTCTCATCCTACCTAATGGTTAGGTATGGTCAGATGAGGAAACTTTGGCCGATGTCATATGAACAGAGGTGAGGTCTGCATTTCTGTCAGTGGCCTTCAAAGTCTTGCATTTGTCTCTTCTTCCCTATATACCTCTTCTTAACTGCTTAATTGGAGAGTGAGCGGTAGATCAACCGCTTTGGATTTAGAGATAAAATCCACAAGCTGAGGATGACAGAGTCTTAGCAGTCCTCTAATGCTTTCATCTGAATTGCTACATGGGGGAGAAATATAAATCTATCTTGTCTAAACTATTGTACTTATGGATCTCATGTTACAAACATTTTGAGTTACACCAAGAATAGCAGAGATGATTGCTGTAAAGGAATGTTCCTTTCGGAAATGCAATCTGGTTAGTCATAGAGCAGACATAGAGGATTAGAAATTATGACAACCAGTCCAATGTTTAATAATATAATATTAATTAATAAGATAATATTTCTAAATTAAGGTTACAATAAAGCAATTTATGCATCAATCCTTTCAATGAATGCTCTTTAAGTCACTATTATGTACTATTTACTATGATATTCAAGAAATTATAGAGAATAAATTTATCTTTTTTTGCAAATTAGGTTGATCTGGAATCATAAGATAAATGTGATATTTTGAGAAAAATGCTTCTTAATTAAAGATCACTTGTCTGATATTTTTGAGGACAAGTATATGAGAGGCAAAATGATATGAAAAATTGAGTCACAAATAAGGACCTTTATCATTTACCCTTTTATATCATATCACCTTGCTTCTCTTAAATGCGGAAGAACTTAAATATATATAAAAGAAAGTTATAGGACTTGCAGTAGTCAGTTAGCAAGACAGAATGAATAGGTGAAGGAAGTTAAGAGTGGATAAAAAGTTGGAATTTAACAGGCAGGACCCATGAAACTATCAGCCATACTGTCTCTCCTAGATGTGTTTAGCCTGAACTTGTTAATATTGGCTGAACATAGTCTACTGTAAAATTAGATGATGAAAAATTAGCCTTCCTGTTAATAATATTCCATGTGAAGTTATTTTAATGTATCAGGCCAAAGAGTATAGCTAGAATTTACCTAGCAAATAAATTCCTAATATAAGGGTTGCCAGTCATATCTCCAATAACAATTTTATACTTTATATTTAAATTTAATATACTTGTATTGGACCGTATGCAAGACATTGCAAAAGACAATATGCAAGGATTGCAACTGATTAGAAGTTCAGTGTTCAAACAAGATAAACTAGTGAGTGCTATTATTTAACTGAAATGTGATCATTCCTTTAACAAATTATGCATACTCTCAGCACCACATTCTTGGGGGTGGGAGGGACATGAATTTACTTCACATAGAAATAAAAACTAAAACGTAGCCTACATTTTCTAAAATAGAATAGGGCTCCAAACAATATTTGTCAGTAAATCATAGCAAGTGAGTTTAACAATAAAACATGTACAATCTCAAACACTGACAGCAACCTATAGCAAATTTTAGACTTTTTGAAATAATTGTATGAATGTTAAACTTAAAATCATGGAAAATAATTCCTTTAAAGCAAATTCTAAAAATTGTGAGAATAGTCGGTTATAAAACATACAATCCTTTAACATGTTCAGATGTACCTTAATGGATTCTGTGGGTTGCAGAACCTGAAGTATTTTTTCCCAGTCATTTTTGAAGGATTTCTGATAAACATTTTCTTAAGAAAGAACAAAAGACTCTTTCTATGAGACTTTTTTTTTCTTATCCTATCATTAGAACAAATGGCAGAGCTATGATTTGGGTAAGCTAAGAAACAGAGGCTCAATTTGAACAATTTCTGATACAGCTTTTTCAATCTGTCAAAGAATGCATGCTGCATGGTCCTTCAAAAAAAAGATTTAGATTTTGTTATATGTTAATGAATTTTATCCCAACTATCTTAAAAAATTGCCAGTAATTACTGGAGCAAAAATTCTATGTGACACCAGAATCCTTAAAAGATTTTTCCAAGGATTATGAAAATGTTCCACTTATATATTTTTGTCACGTAATATAATGTTAAATGCTTATCCATTATTAAGCATTTATAATGGATAAATATTTATAATGGATATATAAGCATTTAAAAGCAAACTAGATCAAAATGACTACTACATGTAAATGCACAGGAAATGTTACATAATAAATACCTGAATATTTGTAATGTAAAAGGTCATTCTTTAATAGTAATGAAAATCTTATTCTTCAAATAGTACCTTAAGACATTGCTTTTTAGTTTTTTAAACAATTAATAAAATGTTTGAAAATGTATTTTGATTTAAATAGAAGTTTTGCTACTCTGCTTATATAATATTTGTTTGCTAAAGCATAATTTGACCCAGTATCTATCTAAATTTTCTAAGGTATTTATTAAAATTAATTTACTACATTGCATATTGAATGCTTCAGACTGTTAGTTTTTTAAAACACCTATCAGCATTATCAAACACATTATATTTTCCTTTTTCCAAAGTTGTAATAATTTATTTTCTAATAAAATAAATTTTATTCTGAACACTGATTTTCATTTCGTCTGATGAAAAATGTTGCTTAAAATGCCCTTTTAGTGCCAAGATTAACAAAGTATGTCCACTTTAGATAAATCATTTCAATATTCAGTAAATACTGACATGGATGACTCAAAAAACTTCAGAAAGAAGCTCTTTCAATATGGAACTTAACTTTGATAGTCATTATAGCACTTTTTCATTCATTGAAGAACAAACGAAAAGTGGGGATTTGGGATTAAAAAGATTGTGTCTTTTCCTGGATCTAGCCGTAGTTATTGGTTAAACGAAATTAAACTGTCTTCATTTCATATATATTCACTAAATATATATGCTTGCCTACTCTCTACACAAATAAAACAATTTATACCCAAGAAAGGACACCATTGCAAATATCTTTTAAAATATGTGGTTAAATTTCAATTATTGCTACTAACTCCCTCAGGCAATACCAATGAGATATTATTAAGTGTATTGATTGTTAAACGATAGCTATATTGACTTGAAAGCACTCAAGTGTGAGTAAATTCCTGTAGGCCGTTATTCAATCTTAAATATAAATATCATGTTTCTCTGATGGTGTTTCATCTAACCAAATATCCTTTCATGGAACAGCTAGAAGAGAAAGCCCAGAAATTAATGGGCTTCACTGTTCTTATGAAATATCTTCTGGCCTAAGATTAACAAATAAGTATGGGAATGTTAATGCAGATGGAAGTGATAATGATAAAGATTAAAATTATATGACATATTCATCATGCGGGCACAGAAAATAATATAAACAAATATTTTGAAAGTCAGTTTAGTATTTATAGGTGATTACCAATTTCAAAGCCTTATAGAAATAGATAGCTGACTACATGTCAATGAAAGGAAGTGTTTTAAGGATTTGAGACTAAGCTAGTGGTCTCCAGTTACTTTTCACATTTTAATGAGCTTTAATTTTAGAGCCTTTAAAAAAATGGAGCAGAAAGTACAGAAATTTCTTACATAAACACATACACATTTTCCAATTACTAACACCTTGCATGACTGTAGTATATTTGTTAAAATTGATGAACCAATATTCAAACATTATATTAAAGTCCATCATCTCTATATTAGTGTTCATTTTTTGTAATACAGTATGTTTGACAAATACATACTGTCATGTAGGTACCATTGCAATATCATACAGAATAGATTGACTGCCCTAAAAATCTACTTATTCCTTCCTTCTTTTCTCTCTCTGAATTTCTGGTAACCACTTTCCTTTCCTTTCTCTAGCAGAGAACTTGTAGGTTTAAGGAACAATCATGCATACAATATAGGATTCACTTATGACACCATATTATTAAAATCTTGCAATGGTTTGGAACATTTGTTACAATTGATGATAGCACATTTTTATATTTGTACTATTAACTATAGTCCATGGTTTGACTTAGGATTCACTATTTGTGTACTATAGTTCCTTGGGTTTAAAAAAAATTCTCTTACCATATACTTAATCTAACATTTCCCTTTTAATCACTTAGATGTGTATTTCAGGGCTGTTAATTACATTCCGTGTTTTGCTACCATAACCAACATTGGTTACCAAAATATTTCCCTCATTCCAATTAGAACCCTGTACATATAAAGCCTTAATGTTCCATTCCCTATCCCCACTCCATCCCCTGGTAACCCATATTCTAGATTCTGATTCTATGAGTTTGCTTATTCTCGTTATTTCAAAGCAGTGAGATCAGACAATATTTGCCTTTTGTGTCTGTCTTATTTCATTCAACATGCTGTCTTTAAGGCTCACCCATGCCATTGCATGTATCAGGGCTTCATTCATTTTCCAGCTGAATAATATTTCATTGTTAGTATATGCCACATTTTATTTATCCATTTATTGTTTGATGGGCACTTGGGTTGCCTCCATCTTTTGGCAATAGTGAATAACACTCCTGTGAACATCAGCATGAAAATATTTGTTTGAGTGACTGCTTTCAATTCTTTGGGGTATATATACCTGGTAGTGGGATTACTGGGTCATATGGTAGTACTATACTTAGCTGTCTGAGGAACAGCCATACTATCTTCCACAGAGGCTGCACCACTTAAAAAATATTCTCTCTTTAGTTTTGCCATTTCCCAAATATCATTTAATTGTAATCATACAAAATATAGCCTTTCAAACTGTCTTCTTTCACTTTAGCAATATGCATTTACGGTTCTTCCACATCTTTTTGAGGTTTGATAGCTCATTTCTTTTTAATGCTGAATAGTATTCCAATATATGGATGCACTAATTTGTTTTTTCACTCACTTACAGGGGGACATTTTGGTTGCTTCCAGTTTGGGGCAATTTTCAATACTGTTGCTATAGACATTCATGTGCAGATTTTTTCATGTATTTATATGTTTATGTTTTCAAGTCAGTGAGGTAAATACCTGTGAGCAAATTTGCTGGACTCTACAGAAACAATAGCTTTGTAAGAAATTGCCAAACTGACTTCCGGAGCAGCAGTACCATTTTGCATTCTCATCAACATTGAATGAGAGTTCCTGCCACTCCATATTTTTTATAACATTTGGTTTTCTCTGTGTTTTTGGTTACTCCTGTATCCTTCAACCTTGCTATAATCTTTTATTAGTTCCAGGGATTTTTTTTTGTCAATTCTTTAGGATGTTCTACATAGACAGTCATAACATTTGCAAACAAAGGCAGCTTTACGTCTTCCTTCCAAATCTATGTACTTTTTATTTACTTTTAATATGATGTTGAATAGGAATGTTGAGAAGTTTTTTCTCGCCATTGGACATTGTCTTAGCTGTAGATTTTTATACATATTTTTACCAAGTTGAGGAAGTTCCCATCTACTACTATTTTGCTGAGATATTTTATTATGAATAAATGTTGCATTTCATCAGATGCTTTTTCTGCATCTATTGACATGATCATATGATTTATCTTCTGTATTCTTTTGATGTGATGAACTATATTAATTGATTCCAATATGTGAAATTAGCTTTCCATATCTGTAATAAATCCCTTTTGGTCATGTTGTACAGTTATTCTTATTGATTGCTGGATTTTATTTGCCTCAATATTTTATCAAAGATTTTTGCATCTGTGTTCAGGAGAGATATGGTCTTTAATTGTTTCTTTATCCTAATGTCTTTTGCTTTCTTCATAGAGTAATGCAATTTTCATAGAATGTATAGGAAGGATTCCACGTGGTTCTGTTTCCTGGAAGACACAGAGAATCCATGTCACTTCTAATTTAAATGCTTTACCAGTAAAACCATATGAGGCTGGGGCTTTCTTTTTTAGAAAGTTATTAGCTGTTGATTCAATTACTTTAATAGACATAAGCTTAGTCAGATTATCTATTTTTTCATTTGTGAATTCTGGTAGATCGTGTGGGTACACAGTTGTACATAATAATGTTTTATTATCCTTTCAGGTCTTTGGGATCATTAGTGATGCTCCTGGCTTCACTTCTAATATTAGAAACTATTATTTTCTCTTTCCCTTTTATTCTTGGTTTGCCCTACTGGAACTTCATCAATTTTATTGATATTTTTAAAGAACCAGCTTTTGTTTCATAACTTTACTAATTTCCTATTTTCAATTTTTTAGATTACCGTCCTAATTTTTCTGATTACTTTTCTTCTGTTTATTATTGGATTTATTTGCCTTTCTTTTTCTAGTTTCCTATGGTGGGAGCATAGAAAACTGATTTTAGATCTTTCTTTTCTAATATTTGAATTCAAGACTATAAATTTTCCCAAAGCACTGCTTTTCTGTATCCTACTGGCTTTGATAAGTTGTATTTTCCCTTGATTTTATTTCAAAATATTTTTGTATTTCTCTTGAGTTCTTCTTTGACTTCTGTGTTATTTTGAAAAGTATATTGCAATCTCCATATATATTGAGATTTTCCAGATATCTTTCTGTCATTAATTTCTGGTTTAAAACATTGTTTGATTACTCTCCTTTTAATTTTATTAAGGTGTGTTTTATGGTCCAAAATGTGAGCTATCTTTGTGACTGTTCCATGAGAGCCAGAGAAAAATGTGTATCCTGCTGTTGTTGGTTGATTTCATCTACCAATATCAATCAACTCTAGTTGATTGTTCTGTTTACTTCAACTCTAACTGTACTGATTTTCTACCTGCTGAATCTTTCAATTACTGACAGAGGGAGGTGGAAGACTCCAACTGTAAAAATAAGTTTCTACTTATCTTTGTAGTTCTTACAGGTAAGTCTCATGCATTTTGATGCTCTATTGTTAGGTGCATACAAATTAAGGACTTTTATGTCTTCATGGTAAATTGATCCCTTTATCTTTATGGAATGCCCTTCTTTAGCCTTGGTAATTTTCCTTGCTCTGAAATTTGCTTTTCCTGAAATTAATATAGCTTCTCCATCTTCCTTTTCATTACTTTTAGCAGAGCATAGCTTTTATTTTTAATCTATTTGTGTTTTAATATTTAAAGTGCTTTTGTAGAAATATAGTTTTATGTCTTGTTTCTTACCCATTCTTTTATTATTTATCTTTAAACTGGGACATTTAGACCATTCACATTTAAAGTAATTATTGATATATTTTGATCAATATCTGTTATTTTTGTAACTGTTTTCTATTCATTGCTTTTGTTTTCTGTATGTTTCTTTTTTCTTTGATCCCACTCTCTTTTTTTTTGCCTTCTCTGCTTTTAATTATTATTATTATATGATTTCATTTTGTCCCCTCTCTTAGCATATGAATTATATTTCTTTATGAAAGTTTTTAGTAGTTGTCCTATTGTTTTCTTTATTTACAAATTTAGGATAGATTCTCAAAAATGAATTTCCCAGCCATAATTTTCTTTGAAAAATAATCATATTTTTATGACTAGCTTCTAAATATTTCTTCCCTTAGTTGTTGACACATTAGCAATATTGTACTTTTCCTTCCATCCTCTATCCTGTTCCTGCATTAGAATATAATAGCAAAACAACTTTTATGGTACTATGACTTATGTAAATATTATACAGAATTAAGCCAAGTAATATATTATGTCTTATTTCAAATTATTTATTTTCCTAGATGTAATAGTTGCTACACTTTTTACTTGCATAGTATTCTAATTATTTCAAGTGTTCTTACAAGTATGTCATTTACCAATTATTTCGTTTACAAAATGCTAAAAACTTTGTATACTCAATTGTTTTATCAATTCCCTTTTTAAAAGTCTCTCTCATTCACCTTTTATTTCTTCTCTTCTTTCTCTTCCTCCTACTCTATCTTCTTTTAAAAGACCTACGTCCCATAGTTCTCTCTCTTGCTGCTGCAATCTAGAATTATTCATTTTGAACTTCTTCTGTATCCTAAACCCAATTTCTTCCTCATCTCAGTCTCACTTTATTACATGATTTTCTTGGATTCTTCCCTCACTCTAATGTAAAGAAAGGGAAACAGAAGAATTTTTTTTTTTTTTTTTTTTTTTTACATGGGCAGACACCGGGAATCAAACCCGGGTCCTCTGGCATGGCAGGAGAGCGTTCTTACCTGCTGAGCCACCGTGGCCCACCCAAGAATTTTTAAAGCAATTTTGCTTGAGTTATTTCTGAAAATATCTTTATCCTCACTCTGAAGTTACAATTTAGTTGAGGATGGAATTATTAGACTGAGAAATATTTTTCCTTAGAATATTGACAACATGACAGTGTTTAAATATTCATGGATATGAATGATAGCTATTCTTCCATTCCAAGATGCTTTTTTTAAAATTAAAAAAGTTGTGGATTTATAGAAAAACCATGGCGTAAAATTCAGGGTTCCTTTATACCACCCTATTTTCAACAACTTTCATTAGTGTGGTACTTTGTTACAATTGTTGAAAGCACATTTTAAAAATTGTATTCTTAATGATGTCAACGGCTTAACTTAGGGTACAGTACTTTTGTTGTAAAGTCAGTCCCACAGAATTTTTTAATTTTATTTTAGTAGCATATATACAACCTAAAACCTCCCTTTCGAGCCACATTGAACTTTATATAATGCAGCTTTGTTAATTATGTCCCCCTGTTGTGCTACAGTCACCAACATCCACTACCAAAACTTTCCCAAGATACTTTTAGATGTCCTCCCTCATCCCAGGTCTTCTGAAATTTCATAATAATTGGGTGTTTTCATATTTGTGTGTTTGTGTGTGCACATGTAATTCATTAGGTAATGCATTTTGGAAGTCAGGCTGGTCATTAAGAAAACAATCTCTGGAAACATTGTTGAATTTGCTCTTTGATAATTTCTTTCTTTATTCTTCCCCATTTCTTTTTCATTTCTTCTCGCTTCACCAAGTTTTCTTACTGTCAGATGCCGTAACGAGTGTTTTTAAGTCTGACCAAACCTGTAGGTCATCATATGGTTTTCCTTGGTGTTCAAAGACCATTGAGAACATAAATTTCTTTCCTTCTAAAATTTAATGTAAGCTGGTATGTGTGTTTATGTGTGTTTATTGTGTCCTCCTTTATTCTTCATTTGAGCATTTAATTAATAATAATTTTAAGTAACTCACAGTTAAGTTTTTAAACATTTCATGAACAAGTAAACAATAGGTTTGATTTCATGTTATAGGCCCAGATTTATGTATTTAAGTCAAATATTGATCATATTTTTCAGAGCCTTTCATTTTCCCAACTTTTTTTGCCAAAAGCTGTTTTATCATTTCTTATTATTGCTGCATTTACATATTTTAGTTCTAGAAATTCTTCCAGTTATTGCCAACTGGTAATTATGCTCAAAATTATATGAAATTTATGTATTCATTATAGATTTACAAATTATTTACGTTGCCACATTTAATGTTTCCTGATTTAGAATATAATAAAAATTTAATAAATGCCAGTTGTTAATACTATTAAACTTCCCTAGACTTATACTTTCACAATTTGTAGAAAGAGATAACTGTGATACTTAGGTTACTGAGTGCTTCTGAGAGAGTTGCATGTTAGGCATTGTGGCCATATCTGACAATATTGAGACTTCAAAAAAGCTTACTCTTTTTTATTTGTGTGTCACTTTTTCCCTTCCCATTGTCTTATTTAATTTTCTTTTCATCTCTTATGTAGACATATGATTATAAGTTATTTTTCATGAAACTTGGAAAGATTTGCTCTTGATAGAATTGATGAACTTTGTTTCAAATCATGCTTTATGTCTGTGATATCCAATCTCTTTTCTGTTTTCTACTTTCACTCTGCAAACCATGTTTATTACTTTTTTCTTCTGTAAATTTAAATAGCACAGTTAATGTTTATATTTTGATAATTGCTACGTTTAGAGAAATATGTTTTTCTAATTAACAACACCAAGTTTGAAGCAGTATCTTTTATTCTTTTTATAAAGCATAATAAGATTAACATCAGATTTCTTCACGTTATTCTCCAATCTTCCTGTTCATCATTATTAAATTGTTATGTGTCTATATTTTTGATAGTTTATAGTTAGGATACTACTTTTTGACTTTAAGTTTTGTTGTGAAATGTATATATAATATGCATTAAAAAATAAACTTGCTTAGATGTACATTTTTCTGCCTTTCCTGGTATTGAGGTTTTTAAAATTATTATTATTTTCTCTGATTGTTTTGCAGTAAAAGCAAACTCCAGTAATTTTTTTCAAAATATTTTACTTTCTGCACCCTTAATATTTCTGAGAGCCTCTCATGTCTTAAACGTAAGTGACATCTGATAATATTTTTTTAAGCTGTTAAAATGATCTATTTTTTTTCTTTCGGGCTTTTAATGCATCAAACTTGTCTAAGTTCAACGTCATTGTTTTCAATTTTTCTTTTTTTCTTTCTTTGAATGTGTATGTATTTTCTTTCTATTTAGCCTGCTTTTGCTCTCTTGCAATCTCTATCATTTTTTATCCCTCAAATTAAAAAACTTTCTTTTTTTCAGTCTGCACACACTTGCATCATGAAGAAAATTTCACTTAAATGTGGCTTTGGGTATGGTATGTTTTCATTTGTACTGGTGTCTTATCATCACCTTTATCATCGGTATTGATCAGTATATTGAAGCTTATTGTTTTTGTATATATTTTCATTTCTTGAAAAATTCTGAAAAGCTTCCTAAGTTAAGTTTTCAAAAATAATTTGATATTTTTCTGTACTATTAACTATTTACTGCAATGTTATTTTTAACATTATTTTAAAATTGACTTTATGGTATGTAACTACCACCAAATTAAGACACAGAATTTTGAAATTGTCACAAAAATTCCCTAGCACTCCGCCTTAGTGAAATCTCCTTCTACCACCTGCCAATAAAACAACTGTTCTGTTTTTTGTGATTTATATAAGATTTTTATTTTTTAGAAATCCTTATAAATGATAAAATCCTATAAATCATAAACTACATGCACTAATGTCTTCTAAGTGTGACTATTTTTACACAGTATATATTTTAATATTCATATATGCTATTGATACATCAAGAGTTCATACCTTTTTGTTTTGCAGAGTGTTATTCTGTTGCATAAATAGTCCATAAATCCCTTATCTAATTATCCATTAACAGATAGTTGGTAAATTCTGTAGTTTGACTATTATGAACAAAGCCCCTATGAACATTTGTGTACAGGTCTTTGCATAAGTTTAAGGTTTCATTTATCTTGAACACTTGTTGAAAAATGTAATTGCAAGCTATTATGGTAAATGCATGCTTACATTTTTAAGAAAGCTGCAAAATGTTTACAAAAGTGTGTATGTCATTTCTTTTCTTTTTTTTTAAATTTTGGTAGAATTCACATAACATGATTTTAACCATTTTAAAGTATACAATTTTAATGTCAATTATTACATTCAGAGTTTTGCTCAACCACCACTTATATCATGTGTCCCCAAATGGAATTTCTTACACTTAAATATTCAGCCCACTCCCCTCATCTCCAAATGCCTGACAACCACCAAATATGCTTTTTGTGTTTATGGATTTACTGATTCTGAATACTGCATGTAAGTGGAATGATACGATATTTGACTTTTTTTGAGTCTGACTTCTTTCACTTAGCATAGTATTTGCAAGATTTATGTATATTGTAGTATGTATCAGAACTTTATTTCATTCTATGGATAAATAATATTCCATTGTCTGAATATACCATAATGTATCCATCCATTCATCTTTTGTTGATGAATATTTGAGTTGTTTCCATCGTTTGGCAACTGGAAATAGTGCTGCAATGAACATTCATACACAAGTTTATTTGAGTACTTACTTTCAGTTTTTCTGAATATATACCTTGAAGTGGAATTGCGGGGTTGTACGGTAATTCTGTTTAACTTTTTGAGGAACGGCATGCCATACGATTTTCCACAGTGGCTGCATCATTCTACCCTCTCACCTGCAATGTATGAGGGTTCCAATTCCTTCAAAATCTCACCAGCACTAGTTTTCCTTTTTGTTATAGCCATCCCAGTGGGTATGACGTGGTATCTCGTTGTAATTGGATTTGAATTTCTCTAATGATTAATGAGGCTGAGCATCTTTTCAAGTATTTGCTCTCCATTTGCATATATTCTTTGAAGAAATGTCTATTTAAATCCTTTGCTCATACTTTAATTTGGTTGTTTGTCTTTTTGTTGTTGAGTTGTAAGAATGCTTTATATATTCTGGATACTGACTGTGCACGTTTGAAGTTATTATGCACCTCAGAAAAGCCACGTTCTTTTAATCCTAATCAATTTTTAAGGGGCAGAACTATTGTTTGGTTGGGATATTTTGATTAGGTTGTTTCCATGGAGATGTGACCCCATCCATTCAAGGTGGGTCTTAATCCATTTACCAGAGTCCTTTTAGAGAACTCACACGTGGTGGAAAGAAGCCAGACTAAAATACCCGGGATGCTAAGCAAGGATTCAGAACCTGGAGAGAGAGAAGGGAAAGCAAAATATGGCATCCAAAGTTTTCCACAGAGACTTGGAGAGAAAGCCACTGGAATCCAAAGCTGGAAGCAGTGAACCAGGAGCAGGAACCTCAGATGCCAACCACATGCCTTCCCAGCAGACAGAGGAACTTGGATTCCAGCTGCCTTTACTCTGAGAAGGTATCCTCTTGTTACCTTAATTTGTATATTTTCATGGCCTTAGTATTGCAACTTTTAACCTAATAAAGTCTCTTTAGTCTCTAAAGAGACTATCTATATTGCATTCTGGCAACCTTAGCAAATCGAAACATGTACCTTTATCAAATATATGATTTGAAAATATTTTCTCCCATTCATTATGTTGTTTCCACATTCTTCATGATGTAAGTTGAAACAATCTTTTTTATTGTGATGAATTCCTATCTCTCTATTTTCCTTTTAATACTAATATGTATTAGCAATACATTAGCAATTCATTGCTGATGCATATTTAAATACATATTTAAAAATCCATTGTAAGTGCAAGGTCATGAAGATTTACCCTATGTTATGTTTGCTAAGAGATTTATCATTTTAACTTTTATATTTTTGTTGTTGCATCACTTTCAGACAATTTTTGTATATGGCATATGGTATGTGGTTTAAGAATGAGTAAGAATAAATGGGGTTCAACTTTATTCTTTTGCAAGGGGATGACTTGTGTCTGAGAACCACTTGCTGAAAAGGCTATTCTTTCCTCATTAAAAGGTTTTACCTCCCATGTCGAAAATCAATTGGATTCTCAATTTTTCTCCATTGGTTTACATATCTATCCTTATAGCATTACTATGCTGCTTTGATTACTGTAGGTTGTAATATGTCTTAAAATTGGCAAATGAAAGTTCTCCAAATTGTTCCTAGTTTGTAATATTGGTTTGGCTGTTCTGGGTCCTTGTAATTTCATAAAAGTGAACATGATTATTTCCATTTTGCACAAAATTCCTGCGGAATTTTGATAGGGATTTCATTGACCACGCACTTCACCTAGGATAGTATTGCCATTCACCAATAGTAAGTCGTCCAATCCACGAACACATGAAGTTCTTCCACTTATTTAGTCTTTCTTTACAATTTTCAGCCATGCTTTGTAGAAGTTTTCAGTGTATGAGGTTTTCATCAACTTGGTTAAATTTTATTCTTCTGGATAAAAGAAGAATATTTGCAACATTGATGAAATCAATTATTAGCTAAAACAGATTTATTTTTGGTGGATTCCTTGGGTTTTTTATATTTATTATCATATCATATGAAAATATGCAAAATTATACTTCTTCCCTTCCAATTGAGATGTCTTTATTTCATTTTCATGCCTAATTGTTTTGGCTTAACTATATAGTATGTTGATTTGAAGCGACAAAAGTTGGAAGAATTGTCTTGTTCCAGATCTTAGGGGAAAAACTTTCAGCCTTTCACTGAAACATCAATGAGTATGATATTAGCTATGGGTTTTTTGTAAATGCCCTTTCTCAGTTTGAGGAAGTTCCACTCCTAGTTAAGTGTTCTCTGTGTGTGTGTGTGTGTGTGTTTAACATGAAAGGGTGTTAGATTCTGTCAAATGCTTTTTTTTCTGCCACAGCTGAGATGACTATGAGGATTTTTTCCCTGCATTCTGTTAAAGTGGTATATTATATTGATTTGCATGTGTTGAACTACCCTTGCATTCTTGATAAAAATTCCATTTGTTCATGTGGTTTAATTGTTTTAATATGCTGCTGGATTCTATTTGGTATTGTGTGGTTGAGGTGTTTTCCATCTAGATTCTTAGATAATGGTTATGCTTTTTTAGGAATAGTCCATTTCACCTAGGTTATAAAATTTGATGTCATACAGTTGTTCATAATATTCTACAGTCTTATAATCCTTTTCATTTTTGTAAAGTGAGTAATAATCTTCCACCCTTAATTTTGTATTTTAGTAACTTGAGGCTTCTCTCTTTTAAAAATAAAACTAGTTAAAGCTTTGTCAATTCCATTTTCTTTACAAAGAACCAACTTTTGTTCTCAATGATTTTTCCTATAGTTTTTATTTCCCTCTTTTTTTCATTTATCTCTAATATTTATTATTCTGTTCTTTCTAATAGCTTTGGGTTTCAGGATAGTACTCTTTTTCTGGTTCCTTAACGGGTAAAGTTAGGTTACTTATACAAGTTATTTCTTATTTTTTAACATTAGCCTTTACAGATATGTTTCTCTTATAATTGCTTTAGTTATATCTCATAGGTTTTGGCATGATATATTTTGCTTTGTTTTTTGCATCAAAGTATTTTCTAATTTCCTTTGTGATGTCTTTTTTTAAATTTTTATTTTATTATTATTTTTGGGGGGCGGGCGCATGGTCCAGAAATCGAACCCGTGTCTCCTGCATGAAAGGCAAGCATTCTGCCACTCTATGTGATGTCTTTTTGACACACTGATTGCATTATTATGCTGTTTAATTTTCATTTCTCTGTATATTTTCCAGTTTTTGTTATTTTATTGATTTTTTTAGTTTCATTCCATTTTGGTTGGTCAGGATACCTTGTATGAGTTCAATCTTTTCCAATGCATTGAGACTTGTTTCATATCCCACCAATTGGGGTATCCTGAGGAATGTACACTGTGCACTTGGATATGCTGTCTTTAGGTGGAGAGTTCTACACATGCCTAGTAAGCCTTATTGATCGATAGTGTCATTCAAGTTCATATGTTGAGATTTCTATTCATTATTTAAAGTTGACTATTGTGATCCCCAATATTACAGTAGAACTATTTCTTATTCCAACTTAGTCAATTTTTACTTCTTTTAATTTGTAACTCTCTTCTTTGGAGTGTATAAATCTATAATTGTTATATCTGCTTGAGCGTTGACACTTTTATCAACATATAAATTACTTCTTTGCCTCACATCACAGTTTTTGCCTTACAATCTAGTTTGACTGATAGTAGTATCACTACCCAGTTCCTTTTTGTTTACTATTTTCATGGGATATCTTAGCACATCCTTTCATTTTCAATCAATTGTTTTCTTAGGATCTAAAATGAATCTTTTCTAGACAGCATCTAATTGGATCATGCTTTTATATACATTTGACAATCTCTGTCTTTTAATTGCAGAGTTTAATCAGCTTACATTTTAGGTAATCACTAATAAACAATAATTTACTTCTGTCACTTGCTATTTGTGTTTTATGTATTTAAAATCTTTGCTGTTCCTCAATTCCTCCATTACTGCCTTCTTTTGTGTATAACTGTTTCTTTTTGTAGTGTTAAATTTCAATCATTTTCTGTATATTTTTTGGTTTCTTTTGTTATTTGTTATCTTATGTCTTAAGCTTATAACTATCGATTTAGAATTGTCACTTTTTCTATTACAGCATACAAAAACTCTATTTGTATATAGCTTCACCTCTCCTCTTTTAAGTTTTCAAAGCACATACTACAACTTTATAAAATTTACATACATTAATACTATTTTTAAGAACTTTTATTTTAATCATATATAAAAAAGATGATTTGGAAACATAAATGCAATAATACTAGCTTTTATGTATACCTGTGTAGTTACCTTTTACTAGTGTTCTGTATTTCTTTATGTGTCTTTGGGTTATTCTTTAGTATCCTTTCATTTCTGCCTGAAGGACTCCTTTAAGCATTTCTTACAGTGAAAGTCTATTAACTATGAACACCCTCAGATTTTATTTTTCTTGGAACGCCTTAATTTCCCTTTGTTTATGCCAGATATAGAATTCTTAGTAGACAGGTTTATTATTATTATTTTTTAATTTTATTTCTGAACTTTAAATATGTGTCCCAGTGCTTACTGACAGCCGTGGTTTTTAATGAGAAATCATCTGTCAATCTTATTGAGGATCCCTTGTTGAAGAAGAGTTGCTTCTCTCTTGCTGATTTCAAGATATTCTCCTATACTTTTTACCATTTTATTATGTGTCTCAATCTAAATCTGTTTCCATTTATCTTAACTAAAGCTCATTGAGCTTCTTCAATTTGGAAATCCATGTCTTTTATCAAATTTCACAAATTTTTGGCTATTCTTTCAATAGTAATTCTTTCTGCTCATTTTTCTGTCTCCCCGCCTCTGGGACTCCAATTATGTATATGTTAATATCCTTGATGATGCCACATGGGTTTCTTAGGCTTTGCTCATTTTCCTCCATTTTTTGTTCTTTATGCTCCTCAGTCTGATTAATTTCAATTAACTTATCTTCAAGTTCATGGATTCATTCTTTTTGCCTGCTTAAATTTTCTATTGCGATGCTTCATTGAATTTTTCATTTCAGTTATTATGGTTATCAGCTCATTTCATTCCGTAACATCTGTCTCTTCATTGTTATTCCATATTTGTTGAGATGTTTCCTTGGTTTCCTTTATTCTTGGAGCACATTTAAGAGAGTTGACTTAAAGTCTTTTTCTAGTAAGTTCAATGCTTGTGCTTCCTCAAGGAAAGTTTCTATTCATTTTTCCCCTGAATTAGCCTCCCTTTCATTTATCTTTACATGCTTTGTATTTTTTTGTGGTTTAAAACTGGATATTTGGGATACTATAATGGGGTACATCTGAGCATCAGTTTCTTCTTTTCCCCCTCAGAGTTTTAATTTGTTGCCTGGTATGGCTTGTAGTTGTTTTTTTGATTAATGACTTTTCTGAACTATTTTTGTAAAGTCTCTATCCTTTTTCACATGTGGTCTTTGATGTATTTATTATTTTAACTTGTAGTCAGCCAATATTTTTTACAGAGATTTGCTTGAATTCCCATTGAAGAAAAGTAAAAGAAAGAAAAATTAAAACTTTCCCAATCTTTACCTATTGTCTCAGTGTTAGGCTACTTACTCCTTGATGCTTAACTAGCCTGTTTAAAACTCTGCCAAAGTCTTCATGTTCTCCTTGCAGTGTGGCTAAAGATAGGTTAGAATTAAGATCATTGGGTCTTCTCAGATTTTTTCTTAGCATACATACTTCACTGGGCATGTACATGTTCTTTCAATTCCCGGGTACATGTGGGAGTTTCTCAATGTCTGAATTCTCTAATGAGTCTCCATCCCCAGTCTTCATCCTAGGCTTTCAACCTACGTATTTTATATCTCAGGTATAGTGTTTTTCCCAGGTGTAAAATGCATTTCCCATTTGCCTTTGAATATAATGAGGAATGCCTTCTGCCTAGCATCTTCCAAGTTAGGTTCAACAAAAGTAAGTGTCTTGCATCAGTCCTTCAAGTATCTCCCAGACAAATTAAACAGGTAAAGCGAGACAATGAGAGAAGGGGATGGGAGAGAGAGTAAAGGAAAGCAAAAACATAAGAAAAGAATTTTGGACAGGATTATCAACATAAGAAATGAAGAGAAATTAGTTGATTTTAAACCTATTAGGTTTTTGAGGAAAATTATTGCCAAAAGAAATAAGGCTTGTCAGTATAAAACAATTCTAGAACCAACAAATTTGCACAAACTGGAAATGGACTGTGACAGAATGTCAGGTAGGACATACTCATCCAAACCAACTTTAAATGTTCCCATAAAGTGCAATAGACAAGGAGGTATCATCTGGAGGCAGAACCAATGGAAATGCACAAAATATATAAAGGATTCAACCCATCACATCATTTAGGATCTCACCATAGATTGTCCTTGACCATCAGAAAAATGGTTCTTCTCAAGCCTATGTAGTCAGGTTATAGTACTGGTATGCATTTTCCATCTTTCCAAATGGGAAGTATTTACTTAGCAATTATGATTTTCATGTTCCACCAAGATTTAATATGAATGGGAGGTGAGTATTATAAATTTCCCTTTAGTTTGTAGGGTTCCAAACCACAAAGTCTGTGCATTAACCAAGATATTGTGGACCATGAGCTAGATGCTATAACTTGATGGGGATATTACCTAACTTAGGATAAGGATAAGTATGTTCCGTGCATAAAGATAGGTCATAGGGATATTTGGTAAACAGAAGTGATAATTGCAACAGAGAATACTAGTTATTTTCCAAGAATCTTTTTGTTTTCCCAGACATATAACTAAACTGCATTTTTTCATCTTCCCTTGTGGTTAGGTAAGTCTTAGCATTGAACACTAGCTCTAGCATGTAGAAAGCAATGTAAGCCATTTTGAAAAAAAAACTGTAAAAAACAAATACTTCCCCTCAATACATTTTTTTTTTCATCCACCAAGTGAATACTGATGATATCCTGTGAATATTGGAACCCAATGATGGAAGGAAACTGAGTCCCTAAACTATTTAACTGGTTTGGGCTATAATTTTGAGTATTTAAAGAAATAGAAAAGCAAAAATACAACCAAAAAGCTCTTGTGTTTGTGATGCTACTAGTCTGGGCCATGTAGTATAGCAGCTCATAAATAATACTAGTTATAATTGTGTAGTAGTGTCATATTTTGAAAATAGCCACATTTTTACTCATCATATTTAATTTCATAACTAATATATTACCTTCATCTCTTTCTTTCTGACTCTGCAGCTGTCTTTCTCTCTCATTTTTATACTCACTGTAATATACACACATATACACACCATTTAAACAACTAGGCCTTTCTATGCTCATTGGCTTTCCCTATCAAGCAGCAATTTTCTTGGGTCAGAATCTGACACGGAAAGGGTAGAAACACATGAAGAAAGCTTGTCTTAGCAACAACCTCAGCCTTGAAATACTGAAGTAAATGGATCAAACATGAAATGGATATCCACATGTTGAAAAACAAAACTGAGAACAAGAAGGCCCTCACTGGCCCCCTTCAACAATATCCGTTGAATCTTTGATATCTAAAGATGCAATCCAGTGGCAAAATAAGATTCTGGAATGAAAAGATTTTGCATTTCTACCCCTGTGGCAAAAATGAAATGCAAAATGAAGAATAAAAATTAAATGAACAGTTTTTTTTTTTAAAATATTTTTGTTCTTACCCACTGGATTTTGGATTGAGATGTATAGTCACATCAGAACTTCTATATGATCATATCCTCTAAATTTATCCTACCTGATAAAGAAATTATGCAATTTAATAGAAGGATAAGTCCACTTTCAATTCTTGCAGAAGTGGACAAGTCACTAGGGTGTCATTTTATGCACATACATTTGAAAAGTTCTCTTTAAAACAATCAGTTAAACACCCCCTATTACAGTAGCCTTTTGAGTAGCTCAGATGTTCCAGATATATTGATGATAGGAACTGAATATACTCTTTCAAACATAGAATTTGGAAATATGCATAATGTTAAAATATATAATAAAACATAGTTGGCTACAGTTCAAATTTATTTTACTTGCTCTAAATTTTGTTCAGCTTAGAATCAAAATGCAATTATGAGTTAAATTTCATGGTATATAATCTCAGATTCTTAGAAACTGGTTTGTATATTCTTTGATTATAAAGTCATAACTCTGTGTGTCTTTTCCACATGAACTCACTCATGAGTACTGATACATACACAATTTGTAATAACATTAATGTTATTATGTTAAGTTAATTTATTAACTTTTTAATGCCCATTTTACATGAAAAAATCATTGCTAAATACAACCATTTCCTTCAATGAAAATACTTTTGCATTTGCAAACGTATTTGTTCAAAATTTACTTTGCATACGAAGTCTAAAGTAGTTAATTTTCAGAAGTAATTTATGACATACTTCTTTTGAGATAAAAGTCTTCTGAGCTTTTTGCACACATATTTATCAGTTGGTCAGTAAGTTTTAAAAACAGGATAAAAATATAAATATAACAGTTGATCACTTATTACTGCAATGTAATACATTTTATATAACATGTCATAGTCAGTTCATGGGCTTAAATTTGTTCTTTGGCCGTAGCTCTGCAAGACCTGAATGCCCCCAATAGCCATTTCTCATAACTAGAAAAAAAGAATTTAATTTGTTTCACGTTTTACCTTCTCTCTGATCATTTGGGATGTGCCCATAGTTGACCCTGATCATGGCCAGCTCCTGGCTTAAGGTCCCGTGGCCAAAACTGGGTTCTGGCTTTTAGCCAATTCTTCCTTTATTCTTGCACCTTCTGAAACACAGGTCACAGTCTCAATTTGTTTTATGAAACCACCAACCTAACTGCCAACTAAATTCTACAATTTTATATCAGTTTATTTTCAGATATTGCCTTTTCAGACTCTGGCCTATAAAGTTTAACATTAAGCACTCAGTTATTTCTTCATAGTCATTAAAATCTCTGGGATTGCTGAATACTTCTCTAGCATTATTTTTGTTTCTGATATACAACAGAGCTACTTAAAAGTTTATTTCAGATTATATAACATTTAAAATTGTAATAGATATCCAAGGACAGGGAATTTGTCCTGAAAATGTGCTTGCTCATATCTATTAGCATATTACTCATCACACATTACCACATGGTAGTGACCATTTGTTGATAATCTTGTTCTCTGATAGCACTTATAAGACTAGCACTAGTGACTACCTTTTACTTTCACAGAAATGAGAAAGTGAGGGGCATATCTAATGTTTCCTAAATTAGACAGACAAGTATGCAATTTACCAACATATACAGGGTAGAAGCCGAAGGTAAGGACTGTGCATTCAAGCATCTCTAATTCTTCACGTGATCTAGATAAAAGCTCAGAGCTCAGGGCAAGCTCAATAAATGGTAAAGCAAAATATGTAATTCAAAATTCGATATCGAAATAGAAGGTTTTTTGTGGTCTTACTTTGGAACATCTGAAAAAAAACATTCTGCTACACAGAAGTTAAAGGATGGATTTTTGTCATAACCAAAACATTGCATTGCTGGTATCAGAGTGACAATGACAGAGAATTTGCCATGTGGCACTGCAATCCCACCCTGGTGCGAAGAACAGATTTATAATCAATACTGGGACAAACTGATGATCACTTAGTCACCTCACTCACATTTGAAAGCTACACAGTAATGTTGCCATCACTACAGGTACTGCTTACAGGCAACTACATATGATGGAGGTATTGGGAATATGCCTTTTAGTGGGTGAGCCAAAGGTAGGTAGGTAACATTAATTGGAAATTTAGAAAAGCGACATTTATTTAAAAAATATGAGAAGACAGAATATTTGGAAATCTAAATCTAGTTAATGTCTCTATCTTCAATTTTCATTATTTCAAATAGAATAGAAGGAAAGTATTTTGAATTTTAGTAAGTGGCAGGGAAAAATGTGGAAGAAAAACTGAAACCAATGGTAGAGTGGTAAAGTTTTAAAATGGAAACTAAGGGTATGTCTCTTTTTAAAATGTAGGAGGGATAGAGTATTAATTACAGATCACTAGATTTTTGTCCATTATACCACTAAGATTTTTTTAATCACTCACTGAATATTTTAAGCCATTATCTATTGCTCATACTATTTAAGAGACTAGAGATAGTATTCTTATAAATATGTATTCATAGCATGGATGTGCATTGGACTGCACAGACTGCAATCTTTGCTTTTGTTAAGATAATTATGATTTTTTGTTGGTATGAATTACAGATGGCCTCAAGAAAATTACAGATGTATGACACTTATAGGAGATCTGAAGTGAGTAGAAAACATCAATTTTTGGCCTCAGTGCAGTAAATTAGTTCATGCACTTTGCCAGCTTCAGACAAAGGACTATTGCTTTTGTAATTCTAGCAAGGGTTGAAGGGTAAAATGAAGTATATCCCCTCCTTTGCTAAATGATACATAAATAATAAGAAAGGACTAAAAAAGGAATATTTTTCTTAGCTTTAAATGAGTTAAATAGCTGTCGATTATATACTGACTATTGTGCATTTAATTTTGAACTCATGACACGATTTTAAAGATTTGTATATATCTAATTTTACTCGTGATTTTTTTTTACTATTTTATGTATAATTCTTGATATATTTATTTTCCTGTGTTACATGTAATTTCATATAGCGTAGTATCAAAGGCAATGTGTAGACATTGGAATTATTCTCATTAGTAATAAAAAAGCTAGGTCTCTTCAAAAAGCTCATTTAAAAATGAATACACTTTTCATAGGGCAATGAACTTGCTGGTATTTAAATGCAAATCAGTGTGCCATTATCAAACTCCATACAGGGTATGACTAAATTACTTCTGACTCAATTAAACATTGTTCTAGACATTTAAACTCCTTGTCCTTAATAGAACAACCGTTTGCTGCACATATTTGAAAACTGAGAACTGGCTTCATAAATTTAGTTTCAACTCATAATATCCTTAGGCTTATCAGAGAGCACCCATACCAAATTTGTTCTAACCTTTGCCATTTTAAGCCACTTAACAAATATACAGATTATAAAATATTTTCATCTGAATATGAATACATTTCAGAGAGATTTAATTATTACTAGTTATGACTGGTTCAAAAAGGTAAATTTTATTTTACAGAAAACAATTGGAAAATAATCATAGTCCAGTTTACTCAACATCTGTGCTCTGTTTATCTCTTATATTCTCAAAATTGAGTAAGAAAATTAAATCATATAAAAAGTAAAATACTATATACATATGTGTGTATATTTTTTCAAATAGCCCAAATGATAAATAACAATCAACAATTAAAAACTCTTTACTGAAAAATTGTGACATGTAATGCTATGTTTTTAAGATTATGATTCTGTTGAAGGATAAATTATTCTTTTGTACTGAAAATAACACAGAGCTGTGGAAAGAATACAAAGTTCCAAATTATTTGTACAAATAGAGGCTACAGCAGATGGAGGTAAACGAGGATCTAAATGCAGAGGTGTAAATTCCCTCACCTCCCACCAATTCAGGACTCCCTGCTCTGCCAAACCTGCCCCGTCTTGCCTGAGTCACTATTCTCTACCTCTCTAATGCATTGTTAGAATACAAACTGGTTGCACTATTTCCTTCTTAAAAATAAAAACAGCCACACATAGGCCTGTTATTTCTCTGTAGTTCAACTCCTCAACAGTTATTTCTGCTTTGTCACATCTATCTTTCTTCAATCCTCTCCAATCCAGTTTTCATCTGCCGCGCATCCCTGAGCCATCTTTGTTAAGTAAGGCTGCTAATATCCAACACTTGTCAAATCTAAAGATCAGTTCTCAGGCTTCGTTTCACAGTCAACTCAACAATGTTTGACCGAGTTGATTGGTTCCTATTTCATGCAATCTCTTTTCTTGACTTCCAGGATCAATTGCTTTTCTTTTGTATTCTCATAGGGAATCAATCTATCAATCTCTATATCTATCTTTATATCTCTATATCATCTTTCATCCATAATCTACCTACCTATCTATCCACTTTTCTGTCTAGAGTGACTACAAGAGAAATGTGCATGTGATCAGGAAAGCAGAGATGAAGTAGCAGCCTGTTTATTTATGCTTAGAAGGTCGATGTGGGGTCAGGTGCTGATGCTGTGTGTGGACGTTTTCTGGAATGTGAAGACAAATCTTGTTGGTTTGGAGCAGGACCTCGACCTGCAGTCCATCTAGTTGGTACTGGATCCCTCCTTCAGATTCTCTAATTCCTGGGTCAGGCATATTTACCCTCCAGTAGCTTTCTTTTACATTGATGGTCTATTCCCTTATCATTGCCTATAAAACCCTACATGATCTTGCCTTTAACTTCATCTTGGCTCTTATTCCTTCTTACATTTTAACTTTTTTCACCCCATTCAAGTAAAGTTGTATTATTTTTGTAACTCAGACAATTTCCACCTAATAGTCCTTCTGCCTAGTACAATCTTCTCTCAGAAAGTTTACATGGCTTCTTATTTCATTCATGTTATTCAGGTTTTGCTCCAAATGAAGAAATTCCTGACATCTCTATCTCAGGTAGTCATACAACCCTTCGTCTCTTTATCTTAGTATTCATTTCTGACATGCACTCACACACACCTGAGTGTTTATTATCTCTCTCCTTGCTCTATAACAGGAGTGAGCAAACTGCAACCCATGGGCAATTGCTGGATAACCTATGAGCTAAGAATGGAGTTTACATTTTCTAAATATTGTCAAAAGAAAAAAAAGGATATGTGAGAGTGACCATATGTGAATCACAAAGCCTGAAATATTTAATATCTCTTCCTTTACAGGAAAAGTTTGCCAACTCCCAGTCTAAAATATAAGTTCCTTAAAGACAGTGACTAGAATCTCTCCTGCCACATAGAAGTGCTAACCAGGTATTTATGAAAAAAGAGAAACTTACTCAGCCCTAAAGGTATCCAAGACAATTTCATATGAACGCAAAAGATTTATATTTAATATTCAGAAATGCATATTATTTAGACAGTACAGGAAAATACAAAATCCTGTGACTGTTTTGAGAAAGGGAATGTAACAAAATCACCAATGTATAAAGTACAGGAAAATGTTTAAAGTCCCAGTCATTTCCGTGAGAATTAAGAAATACATTTTGTAAGAGACTTTATATTTTTATGAACTATTCATGTGTTTTCATTTGTCTCTTGTCTTTCCTTAAGCAAGGCTCTCTCCTTAGCTAACCAAAAGCTTCCATCTGCCTATGATGGGAGAAAGGGTGTGCATTTTACAATTCTTTTAAAAAGAACACAAATATGAACTGTAAATTAGCATTTAGACTCTAGTAAGCAAGTAGCATTCTGAAGCAAAATAATAGTACCCAAAATATACACTGATGAAAGAAAGGACATCTTAATTTTCTTTAGGTGTTATTTAAAATATCAAGGTCTGTCAGGCAGAACAGAGTACAGGGTTTCTCACATAGGGTGGTTTTCCTTTTTCCTCCATCCTTAACTCGAACTGACTAAGTGTTTATTGGAGGACTGGGGTTGTATGCGAGGCGGCCAAGCTACTTCATTCAACCTTGTTGAACAGGATTGTAGTGGCAACCTCTCATATAGTCTGGACAGCCATGAGAGGAGATACTCTCCAAGCTTCTGCACATACCTATCTTTAATATCCGATGCTTCCTTTTTCATAAAAGCTCACACTTTTGTTTTCACTGCTGGGTCCTCATTTTTAGTTCAAATAGTCTTGTGAATAATGATTGTCCTTATTCTAACCTCAACGTTAGTCTGGGTGGCCTGAATGCAAGAATGTCTGAACCAGAATGAGAATTGATATAAGAAGCCATGAGCCAGGGGAGTTTATACCAGGCAGTGGAAGCCCCAGTGTCATTGATATCAGCATGGAACCAGCTAGCCATTCCCCTAACAGTTGTCAGGGATTCTCAAAGTCCCATTTATCAGCACCCTTTCCCCCAAAGGATGGAGATAGCATGCCCTGAGTCCCTCAAATGTTTTTTGGTAACTCTAACCAAGCTGGTAGTGTGGGGGTGACCCCTCAGTTTTGCCCACAGATTCATGAGTCCCGTGTTGTCCAAGATGCTTCTTACAATAGGAATACAAGAATGATGAAAAGAATTGCCAAAAAAATCAACCCACTTATCACTTCCCCATGCACCCTGCTTGCTGTGCCAAAATCTGTGGAGCAGGTTGCTACCTGAGAATACAGGCTCAGACACAACAGAAATCTTCAGTGAATGACTGCATCAAAACTTACCAAAAAGGGTCCAAAAGAGCAGGGAAAGAGATTTCACTGTGTCTGGTTCCCTAGGGAAGCCAACTGCTCAGGGTCTGTGGAGGGCAGCTCCAGGGTCTGTGGAGGGCAGCTCCATATGTCCCACTTCAGGTCAGAAAGGAGAGACATGTATTGCAGAGGATAGGAATTTGTATACCCTAGAGGAAGTGGATCTTGCTACAGAGCAAAAAAGCAGGTATTAAACACAATTTATGCAAAGTATCTGCCCTGATAAGCAGCTGGGCTTCTTGTTCCTGTTTTTTGGTTCAAAATATGGTCAGGCCATTCTATTAGATCTAATATCTCTCATAGGTTGCAATATAGAAACATACTGAAAAATCTCCACACAAAGAAGTGGTAAGGGGTGGAGAGGTGAGGGCTGGAAAATGGCCACTGAGTACATCTGTGACTTCCCTAGAACTGGGTCCATTTCTTTTGTCTCTTTGGTTATGGAAACATCATCCTAGTTCTTTGCATGTTTATTAATTTTTTGTTGTATGCTGTATAGTACTGATGACTTGAGTATCTGTCCTTAGTTATCTCCCTTAAAATTATATATTACTTTACCCCGGTGGCCAGTTAATTTACTTGCTTGGTTTTTTTTTGCAACCTTGACTTTTAGACTCTTTTAATTGGGTCTAGGGCAGTCATTATACCAGGCTTTTCTGGGGTCAGTACTAAAAGCCATGTATATTCAGTAACAGTCTTCACTCTGCTAGTCTGGTAAGAAACTGAACAACACCCATCTTGAACAAGTACTAATGGTTGTATGGTTGCCAATATTATATCTGCCTGATAGTACCTGTTCTTTACCTTGTTTCATAAACTTCTGCTATATACAGATGGAGCTGAGTATTTGGCCGAAGTATCAAGGGAATCTTCAAGCAGCTTTGTGGAATTCTGTCCCCATACAACTCCCTTTGCTACAAATTCCAGCAGCTTCAGTAGCCTGAAACTTTTAACTTTTTCTCCTGATTTCAGAAAGTTTTTCAAAATTATTTGCAGAACAAATCTAGGTCAATCTTAAAGCTCATTTTCTTTGTTTCTCCCCTTTCTCCTCAGGGATCAATGCCTTGTGTTATATATTGTTAAAAAAAATTTTAAACCCATTAAATGTATTTTTCCAGTTTTATACTTAGTTTGGAGGGATAGTCCAATACTTTTTACTACATTATAACCAGAAGTACAATTTCGAAAACATAGTGTAATTAACCTATTTTCCATTAGCTTACCTGCTGTTCAGTTTTTCATGCAAGCAACATTTTACTACCGTTTATGTGCCAGGTTCTATGTAAGGCACAGAGAAAAATGCAAACTCCCTGACTTGATGAATCTTGTAGTCTAGTGATGAAAATCTAAATAAGAATCTAAATCTAAATTATAATAATAGTGTATTTATTAGACTTATAACAATGTAAATTTAAAATATGGGGTTTTATGAGGATATATTTCAGGACTATAATAAAATCACATATTTCTAAACTATGAAGTATGCTATCAAGGTTCTTGATTTTATTTGAAATACTTTTTGAAATGATGCATGTGTCATTAATCAATAATTAAAACTTCTTTGATTCAAAGCGCTAAAAGCATAATAAAAATAAGGAAGTCACACTCTACCTAACCCTGTTTTAAGCACGTTACATTTGTAAATCCGATCGGTTTTCAGAGCAACTTTATGAATAGTCACCACTGTTTTCCTTGCTTTCAAATGAGGAAACGAAGCAGAGCTATAAAGTTCCTCACCCAGGGTCATGTAGTCATTAGTATTTGAGCCTGTGCTCTCTACTCACCATGTAGAAATGACCGTAATCTAAGCCCATAGGCTACTTTTCAGTCTTGGAAAATGTAGTGAAACTAGATTTTCTGGGAACCATAAAAAGGGAAAAGTCTCTCATTTTGAGGTATGGGTAATCACATCTTTGGTTCTTTTCCATAAACTGTATTTTGACATATTGATCTGATCATATAACAGAGGTCCTTCTACCCCACTTTTGTGGGTTTTCGCAGAAGAAAATGGAAGGATACTTTTTTTTCCCCTTTTTCCTTTCTAACCCTCTTAGCTAATTATTCTCTAACTTCACCCTGAAGGACAATTTCTAAAATTGAGAAATAATAGTACCTTTATCTGTAACCAGTATTTTCTTGGCAGAAAGGCAAGCTAAGTCATTCTTACTGTTTCAATATGAGATTAGGGCACTAGATGCTACATCTCCAGTCAATCATTGTCCATGGGCGACTGGTAACTAGGGGAAAGTTTGTGAAAGCAGAGAAGAATTAAAGAAATTCTCTAAATTTATCATGTATCAATCACTGCTCTAGTATTTTACATAGAAAAAGTAGCCTACCAGTTTAAAGTATTTTGTAGACCTAGGCATTTGTCATTAGGCTTTAAAAGGCATGTAATACATGTGCTGATTTGTACAATGGACTAAGTGGAGGTTGGCTAACAGATGTCAGAATGAAAAGGATTAAAGTATATAGCCTCTCTGTTCCAACTGCCTGGCTTCCAGTTTTGACTCAGAGGTTTATTAGCCTTCTGACTTTGGAAAATTTAATTAATCTTTCTCAGCCTCAATTTCTTATCTCTAAAGACATATTGATAATAATAATAATACCTAACTAATGCAGATATTGGGAACATTAAGTGACATAGTCCATGCTTAAGTTTGTTTTATACCTGACATATCAAAAGTTCTCGATAATGATTAGCTTTCACTTCTTCCTTAACTATTGAGCTTTATTTATTTATAGCATACACTTTTTACTTAACCTGTTTCAGGGCCAATGAATGACAGTAAAATTGCACAAATCATGGTTTCAATCTAGAGTCTACTACTGAGAAATGAACTTCCAACCTTTGCAAAACTGCTCATTTCTTAGGCTTTCACTTTAATCACACTGGCAAAATGGAGTCAAACTAATGATTTTAAAGTCATTTCCAGTTCGAAAATTTTATGAATTTCATTAAGTACTGAAACTACCACATGATTCAGCCACCTAGCATGTTGTACAAAAAGCACATAAAGCATTATTCAAATAAAGCAGTGATTTTTTATCACAATTAAATTCTGTTTTTATTTTAATAGTGCCATGATTTCTCGTTTTCATTTCCCCTAGAGATAGATACATTTTATTGGCATTCAAAAATAATTTCTAATTTGCTACAGCAAAAGAATCAGCCACCATCATTTGTGCTTGCCAGTAAGTCAAAGACAGGCAGTAGAAGGTAAAGGAAAGGGGAGACTTCAGGTATGCTCTGATTGGAGCTTGTTGGCATGGGGAAGCTGCAAGCAAACAGACTAGCAGCAAGGCATCTTAGTTTAGGGAGCTTCTTTAACTTTCTCTGGTTGGTCCTGAGTTGTAAGCAGAGGCAAAAAAAATTAGGGAATCTGGCAATCACTTACCAGATTTTGACCATCTGGGTCAATTGCTACAGAGATTATGATTTGGCTTTAGGGAATCTGGCAATCACTTACCAGATTTTGACCATCTGGGTCAATTGCTACAGAGATTATGATTTGGCTTCCTGGGATGGTTGCTCCAGAGGTTGTAGGTCAGAGTATTACTGTCATATATCATCTGACTGTGTCCATTTATATATTCAGATTCTTGAAAACTTAAAATAAATTACCTTTAGACAGTGTCTTAATAGAATATAGTATTTTAGGTTATTGCATGAATTAAGATACTATTTGTTCAAGAATAACTGACTAAGAACGCTTAAATCACTTAAATCATTGCTTGGAAACACAGTATAGTGGGAAAATCTGGTTTGCTTCAAAGTTACATGAATTACAGAACAATCTTAGAATATCTATTCTATTAAAACCAATACTACCTGTTAAGAATAGCTAATAGAATACACTTAACAATGCTGAATATATTCAAATTCTGTGAATACAACTGCAGTTTAGGAAATTTATATCTTTGATGTTAAAGAGAATGACAGGAGATGGACAGAAGGTAAAATTATTTTGAAGAACTAGACTTTCTATCTATGCTACCAAAGCTAGACTTTTCATCTAGGAGCCATTTGCAGCCTACAGGCAGGCCTCCTCTTTTTATCAAGTGTTATTGGAACAAAGCCATTCCCATTCCTTTACATATCATCTGTGGTTGCATTCAATATGCAAATATACCTTGGTGATTTTGCAGGTTCCATTCCAGACCATTGCAATGACACATATATCACAATAAAGCCAGTCACATGATTTTTGATTTTCCAGTGCATATAAAAGCTATACTTATAGTATACTGTAATCTGCTATGTGTGCAATAGCTTTAAATAAAAAATATATACATATCTTAAGTAAAATGTGACACAGAGACATGAAGTAAGCTGTTGGATAAAGGACACCAATAGACTTGGGTTGCCACAACCTTCAATTGGTAAAAAAAGAAAAAAAAAGTCAATATCATGAAACACAATAAAGTGAAGTGCAATGAAATGAGGTTGGCCTGTAACAACAGAGTTGAGTAGTTGGAACATACTATAGGGGCACCAACTTAAAATAATTACCATCAGGTCCTTTATAGAAAAAGTCCATCAAACCCCTACAGGACATATTTTAAATATGAAAAATATAATAACTAGGTTCATACCATTAAATAAAGGATACAGAACCTATCTTTCCAGTCAGAAATAATTTATGAAAAAATACTAAGCAAATTCTGAAATAATGAACAAAATTATGTTCTTTATTTTCTCCATCGTCAACATAGAACTACATCAACTCTTCGGAGGAAGACTCCGTTAGAGCTGATTTTGTCTTCTATTTATAGGAAGCAGCTGGATCAATAAAGTATTTGCTTTCATGACTAATTTCAATCCCTCAGGAAATTAGAACATTTATTATGCCCCAGAGTTCACTTTGGGATAAAAAAGTAGCACTCTTTAAATCCACTGATCAAGCTTCAAACTGTTCTCCTTGTCATAACCAAAAGAAAGGTGACAATAATAAATGGAAATCATTCAGTTAAATATATCAGTTAATAAGATACACTTCTAAGTGTTTTTATGTTTGCTGAAAATATTTTAATCCTTGCTTTTATATTTCAGTTTTCATGCCTAAGCAATTTTGTAAAGAGGATGCTTGATTATGCGAAACTTAGACCTAAGATTGTTTTCAATTTATAAACATTTTGAAATGACTATGTTTTTCTTTAGTTACATTTTAAAAAGAATCTATTGTATTAGCAGATTATTGAATTCTTATTCTCCAACTAATAAATAAATAAATGTAAGAAGTAAATTCTGTTGATAGAAATCAGTCTAGAAAGTATTAAATGGGAGAAAATAATTTACATCTTCAACAATTAATTAATACGTATTTTAGTAACATTTTAAAGCATTTTTATTGTAATGCAAACCTCAGTGTCTCTATAAAATAAAATTTTTGAATATATTTTCATTTTCTCATTCTGTTAAGATATCAAAACCTAAAATTTAATGTATTATTTTTCAATTAGTGATATTTTGGGTGCAAAAGATATATGCTAGAATATCTCTAAGAGAAATGGCTCTAAATTCCTATATATCTCTGGTTGTTTTTGTCAGACACTTTTTCAATTTTCCCTTGTTGTAAATTATTATTTTTTTGTTAAATATATGTGATTCCATACCATTTCCATTTGCCAGTTCTTTTAATTTCATAGCGTGCAAGCATTTTTAAGAATCCAGTCTATTTAAGGTGAAGCATACCTGTACAATTACATTCCTGCAATAAATACTATAATATTTTTAATAAAAACACAGGGTAGAGAGAGTAATTTTTGTTTGTGAGTATATTAGAAATGTATTATAAAACAGGTAATGCATGATTGACAAAGTAAAAGTATATGTATAAAATAAGAAGTATATGTATAAGATATAGACTTTGACAGCTGTTCTGTGTATGTCTATAACAAATAAAATTAGTTTGCTTTAATGGATCATTGTGATTTTTTTTTCTCCAGAGATAAACCTTGTTATATCCCTGAATTAGCGATTAATGGAATATTACTACAGATAATCTATATTATGAAATTGTTCAGTATATAAATATGTATGTAAATAGAATACATACATATGGAGAGAAAGAGAAATATTGTTCTTTCATATACAATTATGAAGAGAGCGTTTTTGTTTTGCTTAAAAATATTAAGAAAACTTATCAATATCTACTTTACCAATATTCATAATTCCTTTTTCACCAGGAATTGATATCTTATTTTTTATTTCAAATACTGATTGCTGTACTCATAAATGATATGAATAGAAAGGTATATTATTTGCTGGGACTTTATCTTCCTATCAAGGAAAGTCAAAATTATAATTTACTATTTGTAGAAACACATGTGAGAATATTCGATTAATTTCAATGGCTGAAGAATGACTGAATAAAAAATACAATCACTCATTTGGAATTCTCTTCTGTGACTATGAAAAAAAGTTTACCATGGCTACTGAACCACTCGTGCACCCTAATATCCTTTTGTAAAGAAGAAACAGAAAGTCCCCGTGTTTAAATGATCAATCCATGGGCACATAATGCTCCTAAAAAGAGAGGCCACAGTAGATACATATTTTTTTATAGACAAGATTCAAGGGCAGCAATCTTCTTAGAATTTAATTTGGTCTATAAACCAAACATTAATGTTTTATTATAATGCATGTTTATGTGAACAAAATTGAAGCTGAAAATCAAGAATCTTCTGCATCATTCTCTTAAAAATAAATGTTATGTAAAAATATTCATCAAAACAACCATACGATTTTTCTTCCTAATTCTAATCTCTTACTTGTGATTGTTTCTCTCATCCCATAGTCTAGCTGTCAAATATTTTACATTATTTTATTTTATAATAGTGATAATATAGGATTTTACTTAGATGAATATGTATTTATAATTAAATTTTCTTGGAAAATATGCATCTAATATATTTCTGTCTCTTCAACTGGTCTGTAAATCAATAGCATTGAATTCTGTAGTAAGTCCAAAGTTGCCACATTAGAAATGGGGAATAAATGTAGAAAATAGTAAAGCTAGATTTAGTATGCATTTAAATCTCCTCAAGTATCATTTAATATAATGATGTCATCTTTAAAAGTAAATCATCCATTTCTTAAATTTGTTAGTTAACATCTTGAGCCCTTTGAGCACCTTATATATGTTCATTTTAAAATGTTCTATATGGAGCTATTCCAATAGAAATGATTAATAATTTTTACATTTCATATATTACATTATAAAATGCCCCAAAACAGCTAGAGAAAAAACACTATACAAATCCCAATAAATACATAAAATAATATGGAAAAATGATAAGTTTAATGCAGATATAACCAACTTTTTTATTATCTTGGGAAAATAGGAAATGAAATCCATAGATAATCATCAAATATGATTTTGTGGTTACATTCCATCTTCTCCCCTACAAAAACCTTTAGCAGAGCTGATCATGCAGTCACACTAGCTAGAGTGAGTAATCTTGCTTCTCCTTTCTTCTAGAACAGCGTGAGGAAAAAGGAAATGGGAAAAGCCAAATAGCAGAAGAGAAGGGCAAAGTAAACAAGGACTTTTCATTATACCCAAAGACGTAATGAGACCTACAACTCTGAATGGCAGAATTGTTATATATATGCGTGTGTGTGTGTGTGTTATATATATATATATATATATGCAAAATTAGGGTCCAGCACTCTGTCTGACATTCCTGTTTTAGAAATTCCTGTGAGTTATAACTGTGTTCAGAAAAACATTTGTTAAAAGAAAGTATATTAATTGGGAGATTTATCAACCCAGTGCCTTATCAGTTTGAATTAGATAATTAGCTGTCAAAAGGAGTCTCCAGAGAAAGAAACAGGTTAAATATATTTAATTGAGCAGAAAAAAGTGTGGGGCTAGAAGAATTTTCATGTATCACAGCCCTGCTACCATCTGCAATGAGAGTGCACAGGAAGCAGGGGCCCAAGGAAGGTCTTAGCGTAACCACAGAAGAGAAACATAAAAAGAAAAATGATGGTAGCAAACAGACTTTCTGTTTACCTACAGTAGACAAGACTGGTTTCAAGAGAAGCCAGCAATCCGAGAATGAAATAAGCAAAGACAAAAAACAAACAAACAAGGAAAGAAAGACTGTTTCTCTTTCTTCAAAGGGACAGAAAATGAAAAGCCCAGAGTAGCAGTTTAAAGCTATTATGTTCCCCAGAAAAGCCATGTTTTAATCCTAATCCAATCTTTGGGTGCCAGACCTATTATTTAGCATGGGATTGGATTGTTTCTATGGAGATGTGACATACCCCATCATGGGTGTGACCTTTTGATTAGATGGAGAGGTAGCTCCACCCATTCAAGTTGGGCCTTGATTAGTTTACTCCAGTCCTTCCAAAGGGGAAATGTTTTGGAAAAGCCTCAGATGTAGACATTTGGAGAGGACAAGCAACAAAGCCCAGAGAACCAACATGAGACCCACATGCTTGGAAATGCAGAGGCCCAGCAGACATCACCCTGTGCCTTCCCATGAGAAGCTAAACAAGTCAGAACTTGGAAACAGCCAAGGGAACCCAAGAGATGAAACCCAGCTCTGGAGAAGCCAGATGAAGAACTCCCACAGGAAGCAGAGGCTGAAAGCAACAGAGCCCAGGAGCAAGGGACAGAGGTGCTACAGAGGGTATCAGCCTTTCTTGAGTGAAGGTAGCCTCTTGTTGGTACCTTTATTTGGCCTTTTTCATGGCCTTAGAAATGTAAACTGGCAACTTAATAAATTCCCTTTATAAAATGCTTTCCATTTCTGGTATATTGCATTCTGGTAGCTTTAGCAAACTAAAACACCAAGCAGGACAGAACTCTCTTAGACAACAATACTGTTCTACAGCCAGGATTCCAAGAAAGAAGCTATGGCCCTGCCACTATCCCTAACAGTAAAGGCTGAGTGACAAGCCTAGACTTCCACCCTTGCCAGGTTGTAATGAGTTTTGCCAGAATAACTGTGATATTAACACAGAGATGACCAAGTGGGGAGCTGAGACTCTGATCCCTGCCAGGAAACAACAAGCAATCCACACACACCCCCACCTCCCAATCCCCAGCAATATCACTGGGGACCATATGGGGAGCCTGGACCGCCACACCCCCCAGGCAGTATAACCAGTTAGCACCTCCATTCAACCAGCAGAGTAATGCCAGAAAAGGCCTCCTCTAACTGAAGATTTAAATATGAACCTGAGTTTTATAGCATAATACCACAAATATTTAGGTTTTAATTGAAGTGATGTGCCATACCAAGAAACAAGAGGCTCTCAAATACAATGAGAAAAGACAATCAATATATACCAACACCAAAATGTCAGTTATCTGACTGATTTTAAAGCAACCATCATAAAAATGTTCAATGAACACTATCTGAGAAAATGAAAAGAAAAAAGAAATTTCAACAAAGAAACAGAAGATATAAAGAAGAAGAAAATTCAAATGTTTGAACAAAAATATAAGTGAAATAAAAATAGCAATGGCTCTAAAACAATGTAAAAATTTCATTGTACTGAGAAATATCATCTGAGTCTGTTTGTTAATGTATGATAATTATAAATTTATGAGAAAATATTTGGATGACTTTTGTTTGTTTTGCTTGTTCTTTTCAAACTCACTCATCTGTATATCTTTTTAGATGCTTACTTCACTAGATTGCTCATTGGAAAAAGCTAAAAGTTACTCCTCACTTGTGTGTTTTATTTTTATTGTTGACAAGATAAAGTAAAATAAAGGCACTGGATAAGAAAAAAATCACATCATATCATCAAATCACATGCAATTATTTGGTTATTAAATGTAGTATATAATAGCTTACTAGCTACTCTAAGTTTATAAAATTACACATTTTACTGACTGTGGTAGTTTGGAGCTATGTACCTTCAAAAACATGTTCTTACATTTAATCCATTCTGTGGGTGTGAACCTATCGTAAGTAAGACCCTATGAGGAGGTTACTTCAGTTCAGATGTGGTCCAACTCAGTTAGGATGGGTCTTAATCCTATTACTGGAATAATTTATAAGCAGAATGAAATTCCCATAGACAGAAAAAAACACAGAAGAGGCAAACAGAAGCTGAAAAGTCAGGAGGAACCAGAAGAGAGGCCATTGTGTGCATTGCCATGTGACAGGGGATCCCAGGACCAAGGGTGACTGACAGGCAGCTCCAGAACTCTAGTCTTTGGGAAGAAAACATCACCGTGAAGCCTTGATTTAGACTTCTCTAAGCTCAAAACCATGAGCCAATAAATTTCCATTGTTTAAGCCAACCCATTGCATGGTATTTGCTTTAGCAATGGAGAAACTAATACATTGACATTGACAGATGATACCATAAATTGTCTTTTGAAGTATTATTAATTTACATACTCAAAGTTTATATTTTTAAATTGGTAGTAACACTCTTTTGGGCTCTGGCTCCTAGCCAAAGGATAAAATCTAATTTTTTATTGTGTAAATTCCAATAAACCATTGCCATGCAAACTCATCTCACAATTATTGTTAAGGCAACTTCCACAAATAGTATTAGTCCAATTCATGCCTACCCCTCAATTTCTTTCATTTCTCAATCTTTTAAAATTGTACAACTGATTTAGCATGGGTCCTTCAACATGGGTGTACAAAAGGCAAATGATCTTTAGAATGAAGTAAGCCTTTTCAGAAGAAAATCTTGAGTATGAAAGAACTACATATATGTGCATTTCAGTGCATTTTTTTTACAAATGATTGAAAAATCAGAGCATATTGGAAAATAGGCTCTTTTCTCCATCTATATAGTCTCACTGAAATATAGTTGGGGCTGGGCCATGGTGGCTCAACAGGCAGAGTTCTTGCCTGCCATGTTGGAGACCCCAGTTCGATTCCCAGTGCCTGGCCATACCAAAAAAAAAAAAAATAGTTGGTTGAACTCTAACCTTGTCCACTGGCATATGAGTGTAATTTTTCTTGGATTATGTCCAAGTCATACCTCATAAAATGAATAAATTATAACATCTTCAGTTTTATACACATATATGTGTATTTGTTTATTAAGCTTCTTAATAACATAAAAAGCATGGTAATGAACATCCTTGGACCTGTATATGTGCCTTTTTCAATTATTTCCTTTAGTACTGTGGATAGGTTCCCTGTTTCACTGTTCCATATGTGTGATGGTTAATTTTCCATGCCAGCTTAGCTGGGTTATGGAGCCCAGTTGTTTGTTCAAGTACTGGCTGAGTTGTTACTGTGCAGGTATTTCATAAATGGGATAAATATCAACAGTCCATTGATCTTAGGTAAAGGAGATTATTATTCACAATCCCTTGGAGGACTTAACAGCAAAAATGGAGGATTCCAGAGATCAGAAGAATTTCTGCCTGAAGACTTCAATGTTGAATCCTATCAAATTTCCAGCCTAACA
>PVIY010022140.1:0-41300 GCA_004026745.1 Myrmecophaga tridactyla | reverse complement strand
CCATGTTTTCTGTGGGTTTTCCATATATACCTTTTATCATATTGAAGAAATTTCCTTCGATTCCTACTTTTTGAACTGTTTTCATCAAGAAAGGATGCTGAATACTGTCAAATGCTTTTTCAGTATCAAGTGAGATGATCATGTAATTTTTCCCTTTTGATTTGTTAATGTGTTGCATTACCTTAATTGATTTTCTTGTGTTGAACTGTCCATGCATACCTGAAATAACCCCACTTGGTCATGGTATATAATTCTTTCATTGTGCCATTAGATTCTATTTGCAAATATTTTATTGAAAATTTTTTCATCTATATTCATTGGGGAAATTGGCCTGTAGTTTTTATTTCTTGTAGTATCTTGACCAGGTTTTGGTATTAGAATGATTTTAGTCTCATAGTATGAGTTAAGTAATGTTCCCTTTTCTTCAATTTTTTGGAAAAGTTTGAGCAGAAATGGTGTTAGTTCTTTTGGAATGTTTGGTAAAATTCCCCTATGAAGCCATCTGGACCTGGGCTTCTCTTTGTGGGGATGTTTTTGAAGATTGAGTGACTCTCTTTACTTGCGATTGGTTTGTTGAGGTCTTCTATTTCTTCTGAAGTCAGTATAGGTTGTTGTGTGTTTCTCAGATACTGTTCATTTCATTTAAATTGTATAGTTTGTTGGCATACAGTTGTTCATTGTATCCTCTTATTCTTTTTTTTTTATTATTTCTTCTGGACCCATGGTAATGACTCCCCTCTCATTTCTGATTTCATTTGTTTGTGTCTTCTCTCTTTTTGACTTTGTCTAAGTAAGCGTTTGTCAATTTTATTGATCTTCTCAAAGAACCAATTTTTTGTTTTACTGACTGTTTCTTTTTTTTTGTTCTCCAATGCATTTATTTCTCCTTTTATTTTTGTTATTTCTTTTATATTTGCTTTAGGGTTAGTTTGCTGCTCTCTCCTAGTTATAGCAGTTATTCAATTAGGTCTTTGGTTTTAGCTCTTTATTCCTTTTCTTTGGGGAGGGGGAGCGGTGCATTGCATGGTCCAGGATCTTTTTAATGTAGGTGTTTAGAGCTATAAATTTCCCTCTCAGTATTGCCTTCACTGCATCCCATAGGTTTGATATGTTGTATTGTCATTTTCATTCATCTTGAGATATTTACTGAATTCTCTTGACATTTCTTCTTTGACCCACTGATTGCTTAACAGAGCGATCTTAAGAGTCTTGCTTGACCTTCATATATTTGTGAAAGTTTGGTTCTTCAGTGGTTTTTGATTCCTAGCTTTCATTCCATTATGATCAGAGAAAGTTCTTTGAATAATTTTAATATTTTTTTAATTATTAAGACCTGTTTCATGTCCCGGCATATGCTCTATCCTGGAGAATGTTCCATGAGCACTTAAGAAGAATGTATACGCTGCTGCTTTGGGATGCAATGATATATATATATGTCTGTTAGGTCTAAGTCATTTATCATAATATTTAGTTCTCTATTTCCTTATTGATCCTCTGTCTAGTTATTCTTTCTGTTAGAAAGAGTGGTGTGGTGAAATTCTCTACTATCATTGTAGAAATGTCTATTGCTCCCCTCAGTTTTCCAGTGTTTGCCTCATCTACTTTGGAACTCCTTTATTGGGAGCAGAAACATTTATGATGCTGTTTCTTCTTCATGAATTACCCCTTTTATTAATAGAAAGTGTCCTTCATTGTCTTTTTTGACATCTTTTCATTTAAAGTCTATTTTGTCTGATATTAGCATAGCTACCCCAGCTTTCTTTTGGTTGCTACTTGTGTGGAATGTAGCATCCTTTCACTTTCCATCCTTTTTCCATCCTTTCACTTTCAGCCTCTTTGTATCTTTGGGTCTAAGATGAGTCTCTTATGAACACCATATAGATAGATCATAGTTTTTAAATCCATTCTTTCAATCTGTGCCTTTTGATTGGGGAGTGTTCTAGTTTGCTAGCTGCCGGAATGCAATATACCAGAAACGGAATGGCTTTTAACAAGGGGAATTTAATGAGTTGCTAGTTTACAGTTCTAAGTTTAAATGTCCCAATTAAAACAAGTCTATAGAAGTGACCAATAAAAGGCATCCAGGGAAATATACCTTAGTTCAAGAAGGCTGATGAAGTTCAGGGTTTCTCTCTCAAGTGAGAAGGCACATGGCGAACACAGTCAGGGTTTCTCTCTCAGCTGGAAGGGCACATGGTGAATACGGCGTCATCTGCTAGCTTTCTCTCCTGGTTTCCAGTTTCATGAAGCTCCCCGGGAGGCATCTTCCTTCTTCATCTCCAAAGGTCACTGGCTGGTGGACTCTCTGCTTCGTGGTACTGCAGCATTCTCTGCTCTCTCTGAGTCTCTCATTCTCCAAAATATTTCCTCTTTTATAGGACTCCAATAAACCAATCAAGACCCACCCAAATGGGTGGAGACATGTCGTCACCTAATCCAATTTAACACCACTCTTGACTAAATCACATCACCCAGGGAGATGATCTCATTACAGTTTCAAATATACAGTATTGAATACAGATTATTCTACCTTTATGAAATGGGATTTATATTAAAACATGGCTTTCCTTAGGGGGCATACTTCCTTTCAAACCAGCACAGGGAGTTTAATCTATTAATATTCAAAGTTATTTCTGTAAAGGCAGTGCTTGATTCAACCATCTTATCCTTTGGTTTTTATTTGTCCAATCTATTTTTTTCTGACTCTCTTTTTTTATCCTTTAAGTTACCCTTACTAATAATCTTCAATTCTGTACTTTCCTCCAGACCTCTCTCTTTTTCCTTTTTTTTTTTTTCCAGCAGACAGAACTCTCTTTAGTATTTCTTGTAGGACAGGTCTCTTGTTAACAGATTCTCTCAGAATTTGTTTATCTGTGAAAATTTTAAACTCTCCCTCATTTTGAAGGGTAGCGTTCCTGGATAAAAATTCTTGGCTGGCATTTTTTTCTCTTTCAGGATCTTAAATATATCATTCCACTGCCTTCTCACCTCCATGGTGCCTGATGAGTAGTCAGCACTTAGTCTTATGTGGCTTCCCTTGTATGTGGTAAAAAATCACTTTTATCTTGCTGCTTTCATGACTCCATCCTCTTTAGCATTCAAAACTCTGATTAGTATCTGTCTTGGAATGGACCTATTAGGATTTATTCTATTTGGAGTTCATTGGGCTTCTTTGATGTTTATATTTATGTCTTTTATAAAGCTTGGGAAATTTGCCCCAGTTATCTCCTCAAATAATCTTCCTAGCCTTTTACTTGTCTCTTCTTTAGTTCACCAATCATTCTTATATTTTTGTGCTTCATTTTGTCAAACATTTCCCTGAAATCCAATTCAAAATTTTCCATCTTTTTCACCATTTGTTCTTTTGTGAGTTCAAAGTTTTTTGAGTTCAAAGTTACTCTGTCCTCTAGTTCACTTATTCTTTCTTCTGCCTCTTCTAATCTGCTGCTGTGTCTCTAATATATTTTTTATTTAATCTACAGTATATTTCATTTCTGTAAGATGTGTTATAATTTTTTTATTCTTTCAAATTCTTCTTTATGCTCTTCTAGTGTCTTCTTGATATCCTTTATCTCCTAGGCCATCTCATTGAAGTTATTTATGAGATTTGTTTGAACATCTTTGATTAGTTTTCCCAAGTTCTGTTTTCTTCTGACTTTTTAAATTTGATCATTTGGCTTGCCATATCTTCTTGCGTCTTCATGTGCTTTGTGATTTTTTTGCTGGTTTCTTGGCATTTGATTATCTTGATAAGGTTATTTTGAAAGTTGATTTTCCTTTCTCACCTAAGATTTTGTAATTGCTTGGGTTTGTGTTGACCGTCTCCTTTGGCACTTGGTTTGTCAGTAATTCCCAGCCAACTCAGGGCTGGGGCCTCATGCAAGGGTTGCACTCCTTTTCAGAAGTCTGTTAGAGGTTAGGCAGAAAAGCAGCTTGCCAGACTGCACTTTCCCAGTCTTCTCAGCAGGTAAAGCTCTTGGGACACCTCTTCGCTACAGCGCCACCTGCCTCTAAACTGCGGCAGCCCACCGGGCAGGGACCCAAGCAGGCAACAATTCAATCAAGGTTACAGGCTTCTGTGCATGCTGGAAGCTGTGGGCACTGTGCACCTCCGCGGAGACTTCCCTTGTGAACGCAGTAGATCTGGTGATTTCCAGACTCCTGCGTGAAATGACCCTAATCTATGGGCCTGAGAGGTTCAACTTCCCCAGCCAGCAGCCAGCCCAGGAGTGCACTGCTTTTTCCCAGCCAGAAAGACCCAGGCTGGTGTGCACTCGCAGGTCGAGGGGGTGGAGGAAGGCACCGGACATTGCAACGCAGTTCAATGTTCACCTCTCAGCTCCTGCATGCAGTGGGCACCCTGAGCCTCTGTGGAGAAAGGATCGAGACAGTGGGAACCCGAGTCTCTCTTGACAGCCAGTTGTCAGATTGGCACTTCTCTGTGTCCCCCTCTTCTCCTGAGGGGAGAGTTTCCCAGTCTCCCCAAATCATGCGCCCACAGCAGTTTGCCTCAGGGATGGGGGTTAGGCACTGGGCACCACAGCAAGGTCTCTGTGTGGGGATAAAATGAGTCTGCTGGTCCCTGGGTTCCCATGTGGGGACTAAAGGCTGTGGGGCTGAGAGGACTGACTCCTCCAGCCAGCAGCGGAGGGAGGGGTGTTCTGCTCCTCAGCTGCTTGACCCAGTGGCACCCAGTGGCGGGCCTCAGGGGTGGTTGCAATTGAGCACTCACCCCAGCTTCCTAGGCACAGTTTATCTGCTTTCTCATCCAGTTCTTCCCTATATAATGCAGAGGTCCTTCGCTGGTCATTTGAACCCCGGAGCTGCTGTCCTGGTCGTTTTCTGCCTCTTTTCCAATTGTTCCACGGTGGAGGAGTGAGCGTTGCCTTTTCTCTTCTGCCATCTTCTCCTTCATCTTTTTATGTAGAAATTGTTTGGGGTTGTAATGAGATGATGAGATGTTTCAAAAAGTATTTGAATGGGGTGCAAGGGTAGTTCAGTGGTAGAATTCTCACTTGCCGATGCAGGAGACCTGTCTTTCAATTCCTGGCCCATGCACTTCCCGAAAAACAAGCAAAGAAAGAAAGAAAACAAACAAAAATTCAATAATTGGCGCTACAATAATGGGGTACTCACATGTCAAAAGAATGAAATATGACCCCCACCAAACAGCATACAAAAAAAAAAATATTTGAGGAAGAGGAAGGATGCTGGAGTGCAGGATGATTGCTGCCTCCAGGGGCAAAATCAACTAGGGAATGTAGAGATCTCTACTGCATTTCACTTTTTCTCCTTCCATGTTAAATTCCACATTACAGTGGTCCAAAAGAAACGTGTTAAAAAGAATACAAGGTTGGGTATTTATTGATTTTCAGTAGAAACAGCTATCTGTTCACAGATTGAGAACAATTAGTTACACCACATTCATCGCAGAGAATAAAATGTAGTCAGACTCACAAAGCAGGATTATTTTCTGCCCAGGAGAGATCGCCTATATTCAGGGGTTGAATAGAGGAAATAGGACCCTTCGAAAGGAATTGAGAAGATGGGAAATCAGTAGACAATGGTGTAATAGAGCTTAAGGGAGAAAGGTCTGAATGAGTGTCCCTTGGTCTTACATATTAGGAGGTTCTTGGTGATCTGTTGGAAATGGAAGTCATAGAGTGCTTGCTTATGTAGGACATACTGTAAGTGAACCTCTGACCTGTAGAACAGGAAAATATGGAGCCTGTGTAAAGCACACCTGTGTATTATTTGATCACAATGCTCCCTCTACATGGTGAGTTATTTTCCAAGAGTGGTGGTAGTATCGCCCTTATTGGTCCGTGCTTCTCTCCAAGAAAATGACTTCAGAAGGTGATTTGCTGGTATCAGGGCTTCATTCAGCATTCACAGGTGTCTTGTCTCTGGGGACAGCTAGGATTGGGAGCACCCACCAAATATTTTACTTTTTCCTCTTTGTCAAATTCATTCAAGTTCATACTACCTTATATCACTTGAGCCCTAAATATTAAAATACCAGTATTTATTAAAATCTCAGAATAGAAATCCTTTAATTATTTATAAATATTTTGTGTGTTTGACATTTTAAAAAATTAGGTAAATCTTCAATGGCCTTTCTGAGAAAGAATTTGAATAGGTAAATTTATTTTCTCTTCTCATAGTATATGATGGATAACTGAAAAGAAACCTCTTCTAGAGAGAAAAAGAAGTTTTTTCAATGGTAAGCTTTCAAGTTATATTGCATGAATTTTCTGCATGCTTTGTTTCCCTTCCTAGTAAGCAGCTTTTCAGAAATGTAATCAGAATCATTAAAAAAGAAAATGGAAATCAAGTCTGTTAAAAGTAAACAGATAGCAACAAAAGAAAGAAAGAAAGAAAGAAAGAAAGAAAGAAAGAAAGAAAGAAAGAAAGAAAGAAAGAAAGAAAGAAAGAAAGAAAGAAAGAAAAGAAAAGGAAAAAAAAAGTAAACAGAGTCTCAGAGCCTGGAGATGTGTAATCACATAAGGCTGCAGAAAATGGAGAAATAACCAAGTGAAACTGCCTGAGTTGAAATCTGGGCTTTTCCATTTACTAGTGATGGTATATTGGGCAACTATCTTAACCTCTGTGTACATTAGTTTGCTCATTTGTTAATATTATCTATAATAGTGACTAATCATGAGTAGCTCTGAGGAAAAAAAATGAAATTTTACAGGTAACATTTTTAGAATTGTCCCAGGCACTCACTAAGTCTTCAGTAGGTGTCCGTTCTTGCTCCAGTAATCACAGTTCTCAGCACTGAAGGCTGCCTGACCCAGCCCTAGGATCCTCTTATCAAATCCGGGGCGTGTTAGATGAGACAGTTACGGGGCTGTTACTTGGATTACAACCTAGTTACAAATTGATTTTGAATGCATGCAAGTGTCGTATGCTTTTCAACAAGGTTAAACACACAGGCATGCTTTAACTGCTACCTCCTGCCACTGCCTGCAGGTGGTCCCTAAGCATACCCATAATTCTGTGACTCCTGAAGTAGTCCATGCAGATTAATACTGAGTCGGGACAGGAAGTGCTAGAGCCCTCTAGAAGGCTCCCGACTCCTAGGGGCCAGAATGATCTCCAGGGGAGAGAGAAAATATACATTTAAAAGGTGGGTAGCACTGGGGTGACCACATATCATTCAAACCAGGGTCTGAGAGTTAACGGGGCACTATTAATAGTTACCCTGGGAGAACAAGTATAAATCAGGACTAAGTACCTGCAGTCATGCCGGTTCACACCCATGGTTGTAAGGGAAATGTGCACATTTATTTGTCATTGAAGGAAATGGGCATTTATACAAACTTTTAGATAGAAGGCAATCTGGCAACATCTATTAAAATTAAATTTTTTGGTACTCTTTGACCTAGTAATTCTATCATTAGAGAATTTTTTCTTATAGAAACACTTGCATAGATCACCAAAATTATATGTATTAGTTGAACCATATCAAATTTCTGATATTTTCCCCTTGTGACACAGTAAAAGGGTGATTTCATATAGTCCAAACTAATATAATGTTGAGCCAATCTAGGTATTGCAGAGCCTGAAACTTATATAATTTAGGGGGACTTCTTCATGAAAAAAAAAACTTCATTTGTAAATTTTACAAAAATATTTGACTCTAATAAATATATTTAGGACTCTTCTCAAGGCCTTGAAAGAGCTGGGGCAAATGTGGAGCCCTAAAGTTTAAGCTATACCACACACACATAGATTCTGTTAAATTACTATTTTAAAAATGAGAATATACATTTCGAGACTAGACTTCAATAGAAATGGTACTGTCATAACTAAATGTGGGATTATAAATTAATTCAAAAAATTCTAAAAGTGGTTTGTAATATGCATCAAGAACTTTACATTTTTTTTCACTGTTTAATCCTATAATGTCACTTTTGGATATTTATCCTAAAGAAATAATCTGAATTTTTTTTTTTAACATTTAGCTCTATGATCCATTTGGAACTAATCATGGCATGTGGTGTGAGATTCAGATCTAATTTTACCTTTTTCCAAATGGCTATCCAGTTGTCCCAACCCACCTTATTTTAAAAGCCCATCTTTAACACTAGTCATATGAAATGGAATCTCTCTTCATAGATTAAATTTCCATATGCCTTTGAGTATATTTCTGTACTTTTTATTTGGTGTTATTGGTCTGTCTGGCTAATCATTCCCTGATACCACATTGTTTAATTATGGAAGATATATAAATTATTTTAATATCTGATAATAGTAATCCCTCCCCTTCATCTCACATTATTCCTTTTGTTTCCACTTTTTCTTAATTTTAAGTTCAAGCAGAATAAAGATGAGTTGTTCATTCTAACTTGAGCCAGAGCTAGAAATTTCACAAAGTTAAACATTTGGTCTTTGGAAAAGATTATCTATCATTCTAGAACTTTCATAGGTACTGCATGCAAACTAATTCATGAACTTGAAAAGATTTCCTCCTAATTTATTTAATTTTGTTTTTCTTTTCATTTTTTTAGAAACATAGGATCACCAGAGGAGAACTCAATGATAAAAGAAAATTTCCTACACCCCCTGCCTTATGCCACCTTGCTGTCCAACTTTTGTACTAGAGTATTTCATTTGAATCAAAAGGCTATTGCAAGGGTAAAATGTTATTGCAAAAGAGATTTCACTATGCAGTTGATCATATGGTAATCATATAAAGACTTTTGCATGCATAATGTAAAATACACCATTTTTAATGTTTTTTTTTGGTTACATTTTCTGTTAAAAATAAAACAATGAAACATTTAAAAATTTAGACCTAATATTCCAAAACTGCCTTCCATAAGGAAATACTTTGAAGGCTTAGAATAAGGAATTGAAACTTACTAGCATAAATTATAGAACTAGTTATAGATTCTTCTTCATACCAAATTAGTAAATTTAAAGAAAAAAATAGTGAACTTCATTGACAGAAAAGGAACTAACCCCCAAATGTCAGAAAACTAAAATGTGAAAAGGGAGAAATAAAGAACCAGAAAGGATGGATTTGGAGGAAGTTTCTTTTGAGTGATGCAAATAGGAGAACAGAAGAGAGTTTGAAAAGAGAAGCATCTTGCATTGGATACCCTGGGAAACAGACTCTAAGACAGAGATTTGTATGCAGGACTTTTATTGGGGAATGCTCTCAGGAAGGGAGAGCCCAAGGGAGAGAGAAAGAAGCAGGCTTGAGCAGAGGAAAAAGTTGAATTGTGATACAGCTGCAATTGAGGCAAAGGAACCAAAATCCCCCATCACCCATTATTAGGTGTGGGATGCCCGCAAGACAGAGGCATTATTTTGAGTGAAATGGCTTCCTTCAGCTGAAAGCAGTTCCCATGAAGCACCTGGCAGCTGAGGAGAAAATGCCTTGTCTTTTAAGGAGAGAGCTGGGCAGCACACCTTAACAGCTGTCTGGTTTGGGAGATTGAGAGTAGTGGCCATGAGCATAGAGGATTTTGAAGATGCTCTATTATTCATCCTTCTTCCCCTGATTTTTTAGCAATTTCTTTAGAGCCTACGTAAATGTTTAATTTTCTTTCTATTATATCTTTTCATTGTTATTGAATTGATATTTCTTTGGATTGACCCGATGCAGAGACTGGGCCATATAATTACCTCTCTAGGTTAAATAAATTTGCAATGGAATTCATTGTGATGGTGACTGAGAAGGAAAAAGTAAGTAAACAGAACATGGAAGATTTGTTAGAAAAAGAAGACAACCAAAAACAACAACAGTAAATAGATGTCTTGGTGTGCTGGTTTGAAGCTGCTATATACCCCAGAAAAGGCCATGTTCTTTTAATCCATTCCTGTGGGTGTAGACAGTGAAACCTTTTGATTAGGTTGTTTTAGTTCGGATGTGACCCACCCAACAAGGTGGGTCTTAATACTTACTGGAGTCCTTTATGAGGACAAAAGACAGAAAAGCAGAGGGAGCACACAGGAAAATCTCCCAGAGGAGCTGAGAGAGAAAAGCCCTGGGAGAGTTAAAAGAGGATCCACAGAAGCTCAGAGAGGGAGCCACTGTAGTCAGAAGCTGAAAGCAATAGAACTCAGGAGCGAAGGACAAGCAGATGCCGGCCATGTGCCATCTCATGTGACAGAGGTGGCCCAGATGTGACGGTGGCCTTTCTTCAGAGTCTGGGTATCATCCTTGATGCCTTAACTGGGACAATTTCATGACCTAAGAACTGTAAATTATAAGTTAATAAATCCCCACTGTTAAAAGCCAACCCATTTCTGGTATGTTGCACTCTGGCAGCTCTAGCAAACTGAAACATTTGATGAAGTAGGAAAAAAGGGCAGATCTAATAGGACAGAGAGTGGGAAATGTAAAAAGTTGTGGCCATAGAGTAAAACTGCCACATAAAATAATAAGAGATGGAATGGTTTATTTAGATCAGGGGTTGGCATACTTTTTATATAAAGGGCCAAAAGATTTCTATATATTTCTTTATATCTATATGAAGTAAATATCTTAGACTTTGTCATAACTACTCAATTCTGCTGTTTTAATGTGAAAGCAGTCATAGACAATAAATAAATGAATGCATGTGGTTGAGTTCCAAAAAACTTTACTTACAGAAAAAAAAAAACATACAGGGGGCCAGATTTGGTCTGCAGGCAATAGTTTATGGACCCCTGTTTAGATTATTTTTGAAAGGCCAATGACTGATGGGCCAGTGCTTGCCTAGTTTGAATAAACTAATTTGTAACAAATTTTTTAAAGATACCAAATAAAATTGCCAAAGAAGATACAAAGGGGAAACTAGAATAAATTACTCAGTATGCAACACGTAGTCCCATCATTTTTCAAATGCATGGATGATTATTTATATACCCTTTCTTTTCATGATTTACTGTTTTTTCATTCTTCATATTAATACTCTTACCTCAGAAATACTCAATTTTTTCGATAGAAGCAACAATTAATCCAGCCAACGGCTGCCCCCCTGATAAATTCAAATGAGTTTTGCCACACACGTATCGTAAGTAGTAGCTAATTTTATGATAATGTATGTAGCAGTCACTGAAAATAATAGATTAGACTTCTGAGAGACACAGGTAATGGGGAAAGGGATCTTTCCATTCAATTTGTGTAGCTTCTCATAAATCGTTTAACCTCTTTATTTCATTATGCAACTACCCAATGAGAATTCGTTTGATACTTTCCCAGAGTTTTGAATTCTTAAACAATAATTTTTGAGCGCATGTGAAGAGGGTATTAAATGCCCTTTTGGAATAAGCTACTATTTTCCACATCCAAGTTGCTGCCCTGCCTGCCAAATTCATGAGCAGGATGGGAATGCCTTCGCTGGACCATAGGTGAGATGAAATGACCCCAATCTTCATGACTATCCAACCAGTAGAAGTCTACTCCAAAACTTCATCTCGTCTTATAAGTTGGGAACTCATGTCATTAAAAAAGAAATGTCAAGAAAAGTTTTTATGTCTCTTAACTGTCTTTTGGTAAACATCTGCTGTTGAATTATATATTGAACATACCAGAGGCTAATGAGCAAATGCAATGGAAAATCGAGGAGAAGGACTTAATCTGTTCTGTCCTCCTGGGAGAGGCAAGAACACCAGTTTACAAGGAAAGGGTGAGTGGCAGAGTGGCAATAGCTGTGTTAACCCGACTCCATAAATTAGATGATCGCTGTCTGAAACGCCAGCTTCTGGTTGGCTGTAAAAAAAAAAAAAGAAGTGCCTTAAGAGGGGGAGGTGAGGGGTATGGGATGTATGAGTTTTTTTCTTTTTTATTTCTTTTTTCTGGAGTGATGCAAGTATTCTAAAAATGATCAGGGTGATGAATATACAATTATGTGATGATGATATGAGCCATTGATTGTGCACCATGTATGGACTGTATGTGTGTGAAGATTTCTCAATTAAAATATTTTTTTGGTTTTTTTTTTAAAAATGCCTTTAGCCACATCGGAGACCTGGATTTGACTCCTGGAGCCTGCCCAAGCCAACAACAACAAAAAAGTGCCTTTTTTACTTTCACTCACCTGTTTTTCTCCCTCTGTTTAAATGGTAATTATCCATTTATAATGCATTGCAAATTGTCTCTAGCTCTACTCAGAACCTGCTGGGAGCTCTAAAAAATAGTATTTAGTATTTTCATAATGACAGAGACTCTTTTGGAGTTATTTTTTGTTTGGGAAGATTTCTGTTTTTATTATTTTTTTCTTATTCTCACTTGCCTATTTTTTTCTCAAAACCAATAGGAATTTTCCAAATAGTGACCATTGACAAAACCAAATAACATTGAATTCATATAACTTAATTGATTTCTATATTTTAAGTATCTTTTAATTACCTTGGTAGTGCTGCACACATGTCACTATGATATTTGAGTACTCTTTTCTCTTAAATAAATGACTAATTTCTAGTAAAATCAACCATCATCATCACCCCAAAATTTCTTTTCAAAAGTATATCCTTATATTCTTTTAAAATGAAATGTTAATGCTGATCCTGCACCTTCCCTTTTATTCACATTTCTTTATGCATAGCATTTAGTTCAAAGTTCATTTTCATAGAGGTTTTTGTTTGTTTGTTTGTTTTGCATGGGCAGACACTGGGAATCGAACCCGGGTCTGCGGCATGGCAGGTGAGAACTCTGCCTGCTGAGCCACCATGGCCAGCCTTCAGAATTCATTTTGGTATTCATATCAGTGCCTACTTATTTCTGTAGGTGAGTCTTTCATCTTGACCTTCAAGTAAGTTGAATGCTATGGAAATACCAAGTGAAACTTAATGATCTGGCGAAATTAATAATGACAAGTAATAAATATGGATTCCTCAATCTATCCCTGACCTATTTTTATATAAGCAATTGTTTATACAAAACATTTGTGTGAGCACAAATGGAAAACCCACTTATACTTTTCCAAATATAGAACAATTAAAATAGCTATAATTAAATAACAAGAAGTATCTTAATGATTTTATCTTTTTAATATTAAGGTCATGTTGATGTAAAAATCCATCAAATTTTTGGAAGAACCAGCATTTTTTGCCAAGTTAGTTATAATAATTAGGATTAAATAGTCAATATAGAAAGACAAAAATTGAGCAAAATTTCAGAATATTTCTTCTATAAATATATCTAGTGATAGTTTCAATCAAAAGTGTTTCTAAATGAAATAGAACTGCAAAAATGGTACCCTGTGAGTAATAATAATAATAATAAACAGTGAGGACAACATTTTTTCAAGGCATTGTTTCTTGTGTGTGTGGGCTCTGGAGTCAGGTTTAAAAGTTGCCTTTGTGATTAACTGAGATCTAGGATAAATTACTTAACTTCTCTGATTTCTTCATCTGTAAAATGGAGATAATGATAATCATTTTACAAGGCACTGTAGGCATAATGAGGAAAAGCTCCATTATAATCAATAAATGGTAGCTGTCGGGCAGGGCAAAGCATGGGGCAAGATACGACCATTGCTCGGACTCACCATCTGTGAGCCAGCAAGATCTGGGTTCAAATCTCTGCCCTACCACTTTTTAGCTGTTTAGCACTGAGCATTTAGGTAATCAACCTAAATCTCAATTTTCCTGACATAAAAGGGAAATAGTCTCACTACAAAAGTTGTGTGAGAAGTCATTTAAATACTGTATGTAAAGGACTTTATACATCATCTGGTACACAGTGTGGGTGCCCAGTAAATGCTGCTATTATGAGCCTATGATGTCACTGTAATCATTTTGCGGGAATATAAGGAGAAAAGCCCTACAGGATGCCTCTTCTTGAGAAGCTTAAAAATCTCCCAAAGAAGATATGCCCTTCAGAAAAAGTATAAGTACAGTATAGATAGTTCCACAGCTGAGGTCCCCAGCTGCCAAAGTTAGGTTGAAGTCTAGAAAACTCATAAATAAATCTTCCTGGAGGCAATGATGGCATTTTATCATTGATCGTGCAGACTGAAAAGCATATCAATAGGCAAAGATTGGAACTGGTAGGGGAGGAAATTTCAGGAGATGAAGCAGAGTGAGCAATGAAAAGCATGAAGGTTAAAAAAAAAAACCACAAATGATACATGGCTAATAGTAAATAAATATACATTTATTTAAATTATAAGGAGTAGAAAAAATCATACTGAGGGAATGATAGCTGACACTTAGTGATCACTTGTGTGCTTGAGACTGTTCTAACAATCCATGAGGTAAGTCCTAGTTATAGCCCAATTTTATAGATAAGGAGCTGATCCCTTATATTGCCTTTATGTGAAATAAAACATGGTGTCCCTTCCTCTAAGCCTACAACAGCCCTGAACATGAGCCACACTGTCACTCCCACTTACCTCTCAGCCAGGTGCCTCAGGCGGGGCCCCCTCAGCCTACACTAGCACGTGCAGTGGTCCTGCTCAGTGTCACAAACCTGGGCAGTTTGCCTCAGAGTCTGGGCTTTCCATCCAGGCACTATGTGATAGGAAAGGCACTAGGTCCTTATTTATGGAGAACTTTGAGATTCCCGCTTGAGAATTTGAATTTTATTTTAAAGGTAGTGTAGAGACATTCACTTTATCCTGAAAGAATGTGAAGGCATTTCTAAGCAGGGATGGGGGATCTGTAATGAAGCATACCTTTTGGCAATACTGTGGGGGTTGGGCAGGGAGGTGAAATGGGTGGAACACACTAACTAAGTGGCTCTGGAAATTGGGAAGAGAAGACAATTGAATGGCATATCAGAGTTAGAATTCATAACCCAGGTGAACATTTAGAAGTAGAGAGTGAAATGGAGGAGATAAAGGAGACTCCAAAATTTCCAGCTTGGAAATGTTGCTATTAAGGGGAAGAAGGAGCACAGCAGGAGTGACAAGGAAATTTTGGTGAGGCGATTGCAATGTCCAGTTTTGGACAAGTTGACTTTGCGGTGATAGGAAGACATGCATGTAGAAAATCCAACCAGGAATTAGGATCTTGGGTCTGGAGCTGGAGAAGTTTGGGCTGAAAAACTAAACTAGGACACCATCTACAAGAAGCCGTGGATTTGGATGAAAGTGATCCTGGAGCATGCAGAAAGAACAGCAGAAGGCTGAGGAGGGATTCTTCAGGCTGGCCATAATTTAGGGTGGGAGGTTGTGGTTGCCACCCAAGAAGCCCGAGGAGTGACTCACGGGGTAAGTGTAGGAAAAGTGTCAAGGGCACAAGCGTAGGAAAGGGGTGGGCAGGAGCACAGTCAAAAACTGTCCATGCACTTAAGTCAATTTTGTAAACTGCAGTAATGCTTTTAAACTATTAAGATTTGTTTCATGATACTAAGTAGCACTTTGTAAACTAATACGTTCACTGGTAGTTGTAAATAGATTGTAGCCTTTCAAAATGCCTTGAATTGCAGGATACATTTTATATACTAGGAGAAGGGTCATACATAATAAATGTTTAATCTTGCAAGGTAGTTGTGCCTGGAGCATCATGCAAGCAAAACATAGGCTTAGTGGGAAGGAGCGCTGTGATCCATTAGCAGTACCTGTTCTGTGTGGGATAGCTTTGGCCATTCTTCGATTAAATGCATTCTAAGACATTGTTAAAACCCTGAATTCCAGTATCTAGTTCCTCATGCATATCATCGGGAAAAAAAATGAGGTAAACGACCCCTTACGATTCTCTTGGAGCAGTTTTGAATAAAACTGATGTTACAAGTTTTGTTTCTAGTGTCTGGACTTGTAAATGAAGGTGAATGTCACACTTTCTAGTGTGAATGAATGGGGGAAAATATGTATGTTCAATAAGATAAATAAGGAAGAATCATGCACACACTTGCTTTTATTAGCATGTACACTTTTTTATTTGAGAAATACGCACACACTTTAAAAATCATCCTTTTCTTAATACAGCTTTAGTTGTATAGGTATGTGTGTTTAGTTATTTGGGACTTTGGGTAAATTTTCTAGTGAGAGTAGTGGGATTGTGAGAAGAGAACTGAAAGTAATTCTTTCTTACTGAAAAAGAAAGAATGTCATTTAAATTTCTCCAGTCAAGAACATCTATTCCAGTTCGTTTCCTAGTGCCTGCCCAAGCAAAAAAAGAGAACTTCTATTACAGAAAGCCACAAGCAGGAAACATAAGAAGCAAATTCTGGGTGGTAAGATGGTGGCTCAGTGGCGGAGTTCTAGCCTGCCATGCCGGACACCCGGGTTTGATTCCCAGTGCCTGCCCATACAAAAAAAAAAGTCAAAAGAAGCAAATTCTGAGTTGCATATTCTTTCCCCAAGGAGAATTTACGGTGACCACATTACAAAGTCCACTGTTCTATGTAAATAATAGTGTTGTAGAGAAGCTTTAATCATATAAATACTCATTATCATAGAAATTTACTGTTCTCAGTCTTCAAAAGTTGTACAAAAGCACTTTTGAAAAATACTATTATAATTTACATAATTATTGGAGTTGATTTTTTAATATGTTTTGTGATATTTCAAGCTATATCCCATTGTATTTCTTTTAACTTATTTACTCTAGTGTAAGAATTTCCACCAATCATTTCATTTCCAGTGTAAGAATTTCCACCAATCACTTCATCTCTGGCCCTTGAGAACCAGAGCTTATTTTATTACTATATCATTGATATCACCTGGCCTAGTGCCAAGCTTCTCTCTAGTCTTCTCTGACTTTTCTTCTTTCTGCCCCATTGACATTTCCATGAGTCAGATTTCAATACTCATCTTATGAATATGTAAGACACATTAAAATCCAGTTGCTGAGATAACAGTCACCAGAAATAGATAATGAATGAGGAAGTGTTATCAATATGATAACTTGGAGAATATAGCCATGGTAAATTACTATTTTTAAACCTTTAAAGGGTTTTTACTGGTTTTTGGCCACAGATAAACTCTGAGTGATAAAGTTAAGGATCTTCATAATTTGGGCTGAAAAGATGTGACAACAGTTTGCCCACCAATGTTCATAGTGGCAGTACTTACTAATTGCCAAAAGATGGAAGCACCCCAAGTGTCTATCAACTGATGAATGGATAAATGAAACATTGTATAGACAAAGCCTAGAGTCTTATTCAGCCAGGAAAGGAATGAAGTCCTGATACATGCGACATGGGTGAACCTTGAAGACAACAATCCAGACACAAAAGGACAAATATTGTATTATCTCACTGTTTAAAAATAATTAGTATATGACAACTTATAGAGTCAGAATCTAGATTATAGGTTGCCAGAGGATGGAGTGGGGATAGGGAATGGGAATTTAAGGCTTGAAGTGTACATGTTCCCTATTTGGAACAATGGAAATGTTTTGGTACTGGACAGCAGTGATGGTAGCACAACACTGTGAATATAACTAGCAGCACTGAAATAGAGATCCATATGTGATTAAAATGAGACATGTTAGATTGTATGCATGGTAACAGAATAAACATTGTTTTTAAATCCATGGAACTACCCTAGAAAAACAGTGAAAAATAATTTTAAAAATTATTAAATTTTAAATAGTACAATTCAAAAAGTGTGCTATCATCAATCACAACATGTTCCACACCCATTAAATGTGTTAATAATAGGGTGGTATATAAGAATTCTATATTTTATGCGTGATTGTTCTGTAAGCCCTCACCTTCTCTATGAAAGAAAAAAATCTCATTTTGTTTATTAAAAAAAAGAAGTGACAACATATTAGTAACTTTACTATTACTGTGCCTTTTATACCAACCCATAGTATTTGTCAAAATCCTAATTTTTTTCAAAGCACATCTTGAATGCCACATACAAACAAATTTGCCTGATCTCTCTTAAGCAGAGGGAGAAAGTCATCTTTTTCTTCTTAAATATCTAGCTTATTTACTTTCTCCTCTTTCCTGATACTTATGGTAGAAATTGTGTTTTATTCAATGAAGTGTAGTGCCCCAGCTCTGTCACTTACTGTTTGTAAGACCTTGGGTACATTACTAGTCCCTCTATTCCCAAGTTTCCTCATCTGTAAAATGGGGATAAAAATAGCTGTTTATTCACGTGGTTGTGGTGATGCAATGAGATAATGTATGTAAAGCACTTAGAACAGTGTCTAGCACATATAAACATTCAGTAAATAATAACTGCTATTATAGCAATTTATACTTAGTGGGATATAGTGGGAACACATTTGCTTGAATAGTAATGATAAAATTGAGCAAATGATGAGTTCAGTTAGCTGTAGATCTGGTAAGAACAAACGAAATTAGAGAAGGGTAGGTCGTGGTAGGATGGAGTTGATCAAACAAGCATTTATTGAATTTTTGCTTTATATCAGTCATTGGAAATACAGCATAAACAAGGGAGACAGAGCTCTCTGCCCTCGGGTGCTTACATATTCTTGTGGGGGTACAAAATAAAGTGAAGGGACAAGGAAAATGATTAAAAATTGTGACTTTGATGGGAAGAAATGAAGGGGCTGAAACTGGGGAAAACAGGGGTGGAGAACCTATTTGAGATAAGTGGTAAAGTCCTCCCTGGGGGAGTGGTGGGAGAGTTAAATCATGAAATATGATAAGGAGTCAGCCAAGGGGGCAAGGAATGAGGTATTGGAGAAACTGAACAAAGTTCAGTGTTGCTGGAGCAAACAAGGGATGGAACAGGAGAAAGGCATAGGGATCAGATTATAAAGAGATTTATAGGCCATTATAAGGAGTTTGGATTGCATTAGAAGACTTACTGGGGTGGGGGGGGTTATGATTTCTCTGGGCTTAAGACTATGAAAGAGATAGAGAAATTTTGGAAGTAGGCATTTGAGCTAGAAGAGCAAAAAAAGACATGAGGATCAGACTAAGTGGTGTCAGGGGAAACAAGAAAGAGACAGTCCAATGAAGTGTGGAGGATTTGAATTGGGGAATATCAGAATTCTGCTTTAGAGGGTATCATTCTATAGACCAGCTGCTTATTTACAGAGATGGAGTTTGACAGATTTTTCACTTAATAAACAAAAAGTTAAGCTGACATGAACTTCTGGAATAGATGGTTTCTTTACTGTTGGGTTGAAGCCTCTCTGGGAAAATCAGTGCTAAGTGAGCTCTCTCTGACCTGAGTGCAGAGTGGGAAAATGCTATCCTTTCTGAGCAGTCACCTCACTCCCTTTTATGTTTGCAGAAGGAAATAAATCATTTATGTTACTTTGGGTAATTGAAGAAGCTTTTCCTTTCCAATTTACCCCAGTGTGTGTGACTAATTTGAGTTGACAATCATTACTACCCATGTACAACTCTTCAAGGGCTAGACCATGATTTGGAAAACATGACGTGTCTGTGAAGATTGGTGTAATGGCCCTTGAACTTAAGCTTTCTAGTCTGAATGTGAAATCTGAGAGCGAGCATTGTATAGTGTTTCCAGTAATGACTGTGTCCTTTTCCTTTCAGGCTTCCTTCAGGGTTTTAATCATCCTTACAGAATGATAGAACTTCCAAATTTCCTCAAGTTAAAATTTTAAATTCTGAACATTTCTGTAGACTATGTCATTACTTTCATGTTATGATCTATGCAGTAATTTGAGATTATAAGGGTTGAGAAAGCTCTTTAAACAAGATTCTATGATTGGTTAAAAAATAATTTAAAACTTCTGAATAATCTTTTCTTAGTCCCACAATCTTAATATTCTTCCCTTTGAACATTAATGAAAGTGGTTTTAATAGAGAATGTTCAAGCATCTGATATGTAAATTTAAATACAGCCTAAGGATTGAAGGCTGTGCCTTGACTATTTTCTCATCAGTATTATTAGACAATAAGTAAATAAATACTGTAATTGTAACTTCATTTGCATTTATTATTACGAAAAAGGCTCCATATTCAGAATCTTTCATATAATGATAAATTTTATATAAAGGTTGATAGTATTAGAATCTATATTGATGAAATTTTGAATGAATCAATTGTACTATATTTAATATGACATATTAATATGTCACATATTTAATATGACATATTAATATGTCACATATTAATATTGCACATTACATATTAATTAAATATTACATATTAAATGAAAATATATTTTTATTTCCAAAATAGAAGAGGTGGAAACTCTTCATGCAATTGAAAAAAATTAGAGGACGTTTAAGACATTTATTTTAAGAAATTGGCTCATGTGATTGTGGGGGCTGGCAAGTTGGAAATCTGTTGGAAAAGCTGGTAACTCAGGTAAAAGTTGATATTCTAAATTTGACTCAGAATTTCTTCAATAACAAACCCCATTTTTTGCTCTTAAGGTCCTGATTGGATTGGCTCACCCAGATTTTCAAAGGTAATGTTTACTTATAGTCACTGACTGTAGATGATGATCACATCTATAAAATACCTTTACAGCGGCCAGGACAAGGTGGCTCAGCAGGCAGAATTCCCGCCTGCCATGCCAGAGAGCAGGGTTCGATTCCCGGTGCCTGCCCAGGCAAAGAAAAAAAAAACCTTCACAGCAACACACTTAGATTTGTGTTTGATGAAATAGCTGGGTACTATATAGCTTAGCCAAGTTGACAGATTAGACCAACCATTACATTTCCTGACTTAATCGCATTGCTTTCACACTTAGAACAGTTCTTGGCATTTAAAGAACAATTGGTGAAATCTGAATTAGGTTTGTAGATTATATAATACTATTGTGTCAAAGATGATTTCCTGATTTTGTATAATGTAGTGTGAATATGTGAGACATTGACTTCTAAAAAATACATACTGAATTAGAGAGAAAATATTTTAAATCACCAGTGAATATTAACAAATAATATGATATTATATTTTTAATATTATTATTAATACAAATTTGGCTAGGTTGACTTCTGCATTCATCAACATGGTGGACTGAGTATTGTTCAAGGCTCTAGTGGTGAAATGCAACTGGATCCCAGAAAAACTACAAAATGCCATAAATAAGTAAAAATACCTTAAATGCATTGCTGGGCTTGTTACAAGGTAAAAGAATTCTCCAAAGGCAAACGAAAGAAAGGAAATTTTTTTTTAACGGCCAGCTGAAACCTAAGCAGGATACACTTAGTAAACAACAAGGTGGTGTATTTTGAAGTACAGGGAAAGATGACCAAAGAAATTGATCAATGTATATAAATATAGAAAATCATATATGTAAATTGGAATTTGGGGGGTCAAAAAAAAAAGACAACTGAAAGTTGGGAAAAAAATAGCTCAAGAGTCAAAAGCAGGGTAATTGGAGTTAAAGTGTTTCTAATATTCTTATATTGTTTGGGAAGAAGTCTGATATATTGTTTGACTCCAACTCTGTTAGTTTAAATACATCTGATAACATTTAGAAGGTAATGACTAAAAGAATAATAGAAGTAGTTTCATACAGTTTCCAAGGTAAGAGAGGGACAAAATAGATTTTTTTAAAAATCAAAGAAAAATATATCCATTCAAAAAAAAAGGCAAAAAAAAAAAAAAACCCCAACAACAACAAGAAAAAAGAATAGAAAAAGTGAGACAAATAGAAAGCCAAAATAAGATGGTAAAAAAGATACCAGGTTTAAAATTAATCATAATAACTATAAATTGATTAAAAGTACCAGTTAAAAAACAGAAAATTATTATAATGGATTTTAAACCACACAGGTTCTGTTATATGCTTTTTGCAAGAGACACATTTAAAACCAAGATACATATAAAAGTAAAAGGATGGATAAAGAAATACTAGTAAAATAATATCAAAAGAAAGCTAGAGAAGTTATATTAGTAGCAGAACAAGTATAAAGCATTATTTGCGATAAGAGGGTCCCAACCTGCAGGATAAGCCAGAAATAAAAGGACAAATATTGAATGGTCTCTTTTAGAAAATACTTAGAAGAAAATTGGGGCCTAAATTGTAAGCTCTTATTGTGGCCGTATTTAGTCCAGAGCTCCAAGTGTTATTTCTAGATTCTGAGATGCTGTACTATATGTCTATAACCTGATATATTTCCCTGGCACTTTGGGTACCTGTGTGACACCTAAAACTCAGAATTTGAGTTCTACAGCTATGAAAGCCAGCATTGCTATATCCAACAACTGTTAAAGAAACCAAAAAAGAGATCTGGCTTCAATTAGAGATAAGAACGAAAACAATCTGGTTGGGATTAAGGTAAATCAGAATACAGGGTAAAGGATAACAGTCTGTATTTTAAAACTTCACACACGCTATGAAACCAAAGGGAGAGAGCTTTATTTTGTCCAAAACCTAAATTTTCTGCAGCACACAATCTAACTCAACTTGTTTGGATAGTTAACAACCCAAATACATGGAGCTCAGAATGGGAACTAGGGCCTGGTAATTCTGTGTAGTTTAATGTAATAGCCAGATATATCTCACAGTTTGTTGAGCAGATAATTTAAAAGTAGGGTGGTGCAACGGTGACTCAGTGGCAGAATTCTTGCCTGCTAAGCCAGAGACCCGGGTTCGATTCCTGGTGCCTGCCCATACCAAAAAAAAAAAAAAAAAAAAGAATAGTATAGTATAGGCAAAGTCCCTTGAAGGACTGGAGAAAAAAATATGGTACTATTAAACTTTCACATCTTGGAAACCCTTGATACTGTCTCAAACATTAGGGAGTCCCAGAGTTTGAGTCCCAAAGTCCTGATCTTGAGGCTTGCTCTTATGAGATTTATTTCTGTAGCAGAGGAGCTAAGCCTACCTACAATTATGCCTAAGACTTGCTTCCAGAGAACGTCTTTTGTTGCTCAGATATGGCCTCTCTCTCTAAGCCCAACTCTACAAATAAAATCATTACACTTCTCCTTACATGAGACATGGAATCCAGGCATGTGCATCTCCCTGGCAATGTGGGAGCCTGGCCCTGGCAGCATGGGATTGGCAATGCCATTTGGACCAAAAAGGGGGAAAGAAATGTAAAAAAATAAAGTATCAGTGGCTAAAAGAGTTCAAATAGTTGAGAGGCTTTTCTTGAGGCTACTCTTATGCAATCTTAAGGTAGATGTTACTAACTGCTATGGTTTGTCAAACCCCAACCGACATTATTCCTGCTAACCCTTAAGAACACCCAGGAGTCTATCTGGGATCCTAGAAAAGTTGCATGCATTAAGTTTACTTTTCAGAAATCTAAAACTTTCAGATGGCTCCTTGGCCAGATAAGTCCTGAAACCAAGAGAGACCAGTATCCCCAAGAACATCAGCAAGCTCCATCCCCCTATCCCCTATTGTCAACAACCCTTTACAACATGAAAAAAGTTAGAATGGGCATAGCCCAAATATCCCTAAAGATTAGAAGAAAGATCAGAGGAGAAGGAGAAGTTATGACAGAGAAGTTAGGATTTAACAGATGAGGATGACTGATGAATCATTATATTAATATTTCTTTTTAGTCTCCAGTGTCTTGGGGCAGCTAGAAGGAAAAACCTGAAATTGTGGAACTGTAACCCATATGATACTTTGAAATCAGTTCTATATGCACTTGTTAAAATATACTTTGAAATTTATTGCTTTTTTGTATATATGTTATATTTCAGATTTTTTTTTTAAAAAAAGAGGGACACAATCTATGGAAAAATGAAGACTTAGAAGTATAAGGAATAAGTGACAAGTCCACCATTGTGTTTATCAGGATAGGCTAACTGCTATAATAAGCAATCCCAAAATTACAATGAATTCAAAATAATAATAGCAAATCAAAACCACAATGAGATACAATTTCTCACCCACTAGAATGGACCACTATTAAAAAAAACAGAAAATTACAAATGTTGGAAAGAATGTGGAGAATAGGAACCCTTGTATATTGTTGATGGGAATATAAAATGCTACAGCCACTGTGGAAAACAGTTTGACAGTTCCTCAGAAAGTACAGAATGATATATGACCATCCTATTACTGGGTATAAACTCAAAGCAATTGAAAACAGGGACTCGAACAGATATTTGCATACTGATGTTCATAGCAGCATTATTCACGATTGTCAAAAGTTGGAAGCAACCCAAGTGCCCATCAACTGATGAATGGATAAATAAAATGTGGCATATACATATAATGGAATATTATCCAGTCATAAAAAGGAAAAAAGTTCTGATGCATACTACAACATGGATAAACCTCGAAGACATCAGGTTGAGTGAAATAAGCCAGACACAAAAGGAGGACAATTCTTATATGATTTCACTTTTATAAAATAATTTGAATATGCAATTTCATAAAGTCAGAAACTAGAACGCAGGTTACTAAGGGCTGGTGGGAGGGGAATACTTAGCTGGCCTGGAGTTTCTGTTTTGGTATTGGATGGTGGTGATGTAATCTGGATGTAATGAACTTCACTGAATTGAATAATTGAAAGTGGATAAAATCGGAAATTTTAGGCTGTATATATCAGAATGAAAAAGTTTAAAAGGAATCTATAGGACTGTACAACACAAAGAATGAACCTTAATTTACACTATGGACTATAGTTAATGATAGTTAATTATAATAGCATTTCATCAATTGTAGCACATTTAAAGTAACAATATGTTAATAATAGGGAAAACTGTGTGTGCAGGAGGTATACATGGGAACTTCGTACTATTTGCATGATTTTTCTGTGAACTTACTACTGCTCTAATATATACATATAAATAATAGCTTGTTTCTCACCTCACTATCCAGTCCACAGTGTAAGTAGGCCAGGGGTCTCTGCTCCATATGTCCTGCAGAGTGGCAATTGCGCCTGTGAGGTGTACATCATTTATACTCGCTTTCCACCACCAGAGCTCTATCTTCAAGAGAGACTGGAAACTGTAACCCAGGTGTTTCCCAGAAAAAGAGGAAGACATGGATATTTATGGCACCAGCAATCTCTGAGCAATGATGATAATGTAGTATTTCAATATACCTTTGTCAATTATTGATATGGCTGTAAACTGATAAAAATAGAGAAGATTTAAACTATAAAATTAAGACAAGCTGGATTATAACAGACATATACGGTGTTGCATCAATAATTGGAGAATATTGATGCAACACACTCTCCTAAAGCCTACATAGAATATTTATCAAAATTGACCATAAAATGAACTTTATCAAATTTCAAAGACTTAGTATCATACTTTCTGTGATACCATTGCAGCTATTGGAAATCAGTAATGAAAAGATAAAAATCCTCATATTTTGTAAATTAAATAACACATTTCTGGGTAACATGGGTCAGTAAAAAAACAAGATAGAATTTTTTGTAAACACTTAGAACAAAAAATAATGAAACTATATAAAAACTTGTAGAATGCAGTAGAAGCATATTTGAGGAAAATTAAAGGCCTCAAATACTTATGTTTAAAAAGAAGAAAGCTGGGAATGATGAAGCATGGCATGTAACTTAGGCAGACAGCAAAAGAATCACAGTCTAAACCCAAGAAAATAGCAGGAAGGAGACAATAAAGTTAAGAAAAGATTAATTTGATAGCAAAGACATGAAAGTGAGGAAGAGCAAAGCCAAAGTTTGATGTTTTAACATTAATAAAACCGACAAATGCTTGCAAGTAAATAAAAAAAAAGGACCAAATAAATATTAGGAAATAAAAAGGAGACCAAGCTAAAGATACAGTAGGTATTTATAAGAGATTACTATGAGCAATTTTGTACCAATAAATCTGAAGACTTAGATAAAATGAACAATTCCTAGGGAAATATAATGTACCAAAAATGACTAAAAAAAAATAGGAAGTCTGAAAATTGTATTACCATCAAAGAAATTAAATCCTTCATTTCAACCTTCCAAGAAAGAATGGAGAAACAAGTTGTGTTGCCCACATTCAAAGGATACATGTCAGGGAAAAACACAAAAACCACTACTGACTATATGCAGCACTGGGGAGAATCTCTCAAAAATAGCAGGCTTTGTAAAAGGAGCCAGGCACAAGAATACTGCATGATTCCATTTATGTGATGTTTAGACCAAATGAAACGAATCTCTAGTGACAGAGAATAGGTTAGTAGTTGTCTGGTGCTGGGGATGGCGTGTGGGGTGGAGGGCAGTCTGGCTGCACAGGGCCTGAGGGACCTTTGGGATGATGAGAATGTTCTATGTCTTGACTGTGATAATGGTTAATTAGTGTGTCATTTATCAAAACACATTGAATGGTACACTGAAAATGGGTACACTTCATTGTAGGAAAACCCTCGATAAAGTTATTTAGAAAGAAAACCTGCCCACAAAATACCAAGCCCAAATAGTTTCACTGGCAAGTTCTAACAAACTTTCAAGACACAGCTCATAATAATCTCCAATTTGTTACTGAAGTCATATAAGGTTGATGAAAAAAAACCAAATTTGTCTAAGTTGAAATAGCTGTAACTCCAGCAAGACAGATCTTGCATTGGATCAAAGATTGATTTCTATTCTAGGCAGAAATTTTGACTTTGGTTAAGAGGCTGAAACAGCAATGCAGAAGTAAGTAATGTCTTAATTCCACCAAAATCAAGAATTTCTCTGTCTTTTCCCACAGAAGTAATAGGCTGGCCATCTAGTCAACTGAAGCTCTCTGCTCTCTGTCTTAAGTTGTTCCTTTCTACCTCAGCTCATGTTCTAGAGTTTATCCTCAGTTTAGAATAGATGCTGTGCCAGTTTGAAAATATTATGTACCCCAGAAAAGCCATATTTAATGCTGATTCAATCTTGCGGGGGTAGCCATTTTCTTTTAATCTTGATTCAATATTGTAGCATGGAAACTTTTTATTAGATTTTCCCCACAGCCAATTGTGGGTGTGACATTTGATTAGATGGAGATATGACTCTGCCCATTCAAAGTGCGTCTTGATTAGTTTACTGGAGTTCTTTAAAAGGGGAAAACATTTTGGAGAAATATCAGAGCCAACAGAGAGAGAGAGTGCCAAAAGAAACTACAGAGCAGAGATGACACAGATGCCAATGCTTGGAGAACAAAGACATGGATGTCTGGAGATGCTTGGAGCCCAGCAGATGTAGCCATGTGGCTTCCCATGAGATATTAAGCAAGGCAGAAACTGGAAAGAGCCAAGAGAAGCCAAGAGATGAAATCCAGCCCCAGAGAAGCAAAGTGAGGAACCCTACAGGAACAGAGATTGAAAGCAATGGGGCCCAGGAGCAAGGAATCAGCAGATGCCAGCCACGTGACTTCCCAGCTGACAGAGCTATTCCAGAACCATCGGTCTTTCTTGAGTGAAGGTGACCTCTCATTGGTGCCTCAATTTGGATACTCTCACTTCCTTAGAACTGGAAACTTGTAACTTATTAAATTCCTTTTTAAAGCCATTCCATTTCTGGGATATAGCATTCCAGCAGCTTGCAAACGAATATAGATGCTAATGGAAAACTACTATTGCATGCTATGGGCTATGTTTAACAGGAAGGCATCAACAGTACCACAGTAATACAAGGGGTAAATAATTGGGGGGGAGGACAAAAGTGAAGGGGAGGTTTGGATCGTCTGTTTGGTGAGGTTATGTTGCTTGGTTATTTTTCTCTTGGGAGCAGTGAAAATTGTCTGAAATTGAGAGTGTTGAAGGACTGTTGACTATGGACATTACACATGATGCCCAATAGATGGAGGTGGCTGAAAGATACACTGACTGAGAAGGAGAATGGCAAACTGGTGTATACATATCATCAAATATTGTGCTGCTACAGAAAGGAATGAAGTCATGAGGCATGCAACATTGTGAATAAACCTGTGAGACATGACACAAGATAAGCCACAAAGAACAAATATTGTATGGCATTTAGAAAATACTTATAAGAAAATTGGGGCCTAGATTGTGAGCTCCTATAGCAGTCACATTTAGTCCAGAGCTCAACTGTTATTTCTAGATTTTGAGAAGCTGTGCTGTATATGAATAACTTGGTATTTCTCTGGAACTCTGGGTACCTGTGTCACACCCAAGACTCAGAGTAAGAGTTCTACAGCTCTGAAAGTCAGCATTACTACATACAACAACTGTTAAAGAAACTGAAAAAGAGACCAAGCTTCAATGAGAGATAAGAAAGAAGCAGATCCAGTTGGGACTAAGGTAAATCAGAATACAGGAGTAAGGAGGACATTGTCTGTATTTTAGAACATCACCTACTCTATGAGACCAACGAATGAGAGGTTTATTTTGTCCAAAACCTAAATTTTCTGTAACACATAATCTAGCTCCACCTGTCTGGAAAGATCATTTAAACAACTCAAATACATGGAGCCCAGAATGAGAACAAGGCCCTGTAATTCTGCATAGCTTAATGTAATACCCAGATACATTCCAGCATATGTTGAGCAGATAATTAAAAGGTATTAACAAAGTCCCTTGAAAGATGGGAGAAAAAATATGGGAACTATTAAACTACCACCAAGGAAACTCCCGATACTGTCTCAAACATTAGAGTCTCCTAAATCAATAGGCCCCTAAGCCCTTAACCTTGAGGCTTGCTCTTGTGAAGCTTATTTATGTAGTGGAGAAGCTTAGCCTACCTATAGTTATGCCTAAGAATTAATTCCAGAGGACCTCTTTTGTTGCTCAGATGTCGCCTCTCTCTCTCTAAGGCTAACTGCAAGTGAAATCATTACCTTCCCCTCTATGTGGGACATGACATCCAGGGGTGAAAATCTCCCTGGCACTATGGAATATAACTCCCAGGGATGAGCCTGGCCCTGGCACTATGAAATTGACAATGCTTTCCTGACCAAGAAGGGCGAAGAGTTATAACAAATAAGGCTGAGAGACGTCAAATAGAGTTAAGAGGCTACACTGGAAGCTACTCTTATACAAGCTTCAGCTAGATATTGCTATTTATCATGGCCTGTCAAACTGCAATCAAAATTATTCCTGCCAACCCTAAAGAATACCTAGGGCTTTATCTGAAATTCTACAAAAGTTCCACGCACTATGATTACTTTTCAGAAACCTACAACTTCAGATGGGTTCCTAGGCCAGATAAGTCCCGAAACCCAGAGGGGCTAGCCTCTCCAGAACATCAACTAGTGCTACCCCTCTATCGCTTATTATTGACAGCCCTTTCCAACATGAAAATGTTAGAATGGGCATAGCCCAAACTCCCCTAAAGATTGGGAGAAAGATCAAAGGAAAAGATGGAGTTATAACAGAAAGATAGGATTTAACAAATGACTGCTGAATCATTATATTGATATTTCTTTTAGTCTCCAGTGTCTTTGAGCAACTAAAATTGTGGCATCGTAACCCATACCAAACTGAAATCTGTTCTATAAGTAATTGTTGCGGTATGCTTTGAATTTATTCCTTTTTTGTATATATATTATTTTCACAATAAAAAATAAAGAAAGAATGGATGCTGACCTTCACTAGGTAAAGAGAATGTCTTATAGAACTTCCAGTAAACCTTTATGGGTTTTTTTGGTGATCGGTTTTTTCAGCTGCTTTCTGGGGTTATACATACCACCCTCATTCTTTAGAGTGTTGGCACTAAGATAAAGTGAACAGATAGACCCAGGAAATTCAAGTTTCATTTGTGTTTATTATCATCATTATAGGCAAAAATGGGATTCTTATATGTAGAAAATTAGAATAGTCAGAAGCAGCACTTGTTTGGCTATTAATAAGATTACCATTGCCAGATTTAAATATATACCTTATTTTTATTAGAAGTATTCATATCTTTAACTTTTAGAATGTTAAAATTATAAATAAAACAAAAAAGAAAATTATATCCAGTTTTGTTAGTTCTCTACATATGGCCATTTCATAAACCTTTCAAAATCTCATTAACTGGTGCTCTGGGGAGAGTTTCATTTTTTTCTCCTTTCACAATAGCACTTACCAAGTTCACTTCTTAGTTCAGGACAATTCCGTGTAGTCTGTATCACTTTCAACAAAATATGAAAAATCATACTTTAGTTACACAGCCTGAGTTCAAGCTCTTGATTTATAATCATCTGAAACAGGGTTTCTATAAATAAATGCTAACGGAAATAATAAAACATTAAGCCATAGTAAGGACTTTTATTTTGTTGTAATTATAACAGAATTCTTTTCATTATTTTCTTCATGACAAGCTATAATTCATTTAAGAATCTACCACAATTCTATATTTATAAAAATCATTTACTGACTGGTTATTTTTTCTCTCAATCAGATATTTTATATAGCCAGTTTTGACAATTATTCATAAATCTACTTGCTGAATGATCCATACTGTATCTAAAGGGTTAGTGATTTGGGAAAGGTTTTGATATTAAATGAAACTATTAATAACCTTGTTCTCTGTGCTCTGTTTGACTTTTTTCTTTTATCACTTATCTGTGAATCTAAAAAACTAAAGTGCAACTCAGCTGGCTGCCTTTGAAGAATAACTATTTGATATAAGAGTAAGTAGACAGCGTGGTAATAAAGTCTGGTGATAGCTTTCCCAGGAGATATCTTATGCAAAAATGATGGAGGTCTGCCCATCATTCCACAGGGGCTGCTGACATTTTGTACTTTAATAGGAAAGCATTTATCTTTTGCACCTGCTCCAGTATATGAATAGCTGTCATGTACTCCAACAAAAGAGGAAAAAAAAACCTGTCACAGTGATTTAAGAAATATGCATTGGTTTCAGAAAAAGCAAAATATTTTGAACAGTTTATTTTTCTTGTTCTATTATGCCTGATTTCTCCAGTGAATTATTTGAGTTATATATAATAATGCTAGTATTTTCTTATTGTGTTCATAGGTATACCCTCATTATTATAGAAAGCTTTTAAATTATTGAAGAGTGCTTGTATGCATGCTTTAGGAGTAAAACATTAGTGAATTTATGATTACTGAATTTCAGTAGTTATGTAACAAAACACCTAGATAAAATGTAAATGCAGTCTTTATAGTTAAAACATAAAATTGAAAATTGATAAAGTTAAAACTTCTTCCTAAAATTTTACTAATTGAAGTCAAACAAAATAATATAATGGCATGCATATTAAAACTGGGCATTTGTAAAGGCATTTTAATGGTTTTTAGATGTCTAACACGTTGACTGAGGGTCCAGAGCCTTTAAATGTATTACAAATATGGAAACACTGTTGCTTTTTCCCAACACTTTCTTTCATTTCCCAAATATTATTGTTTTGCTGAGTAAAACTATATAGGAAGCCTGTTAGATGCCTTCAACATTTGTGATTTCCCAGCAGGTGTTTCTTCCCATGGCATTTACATGCTGATTTTTCTTCTATTGTGCTGCCTTTCAATTTTAGCTCTCCCTTTAAAAATATGTAAGAGATCCTGAGATTTTACACACATGTGTATTGTGTGTATACATATAAAAAGTATAGCTATAATCTGACTCATTTTAACAAATATACCAAAATTAATTTTTCCTTTTGTGAATATTCAGTACTGGAAATTATGCACATATATCAATGTTGTTATTATTATTTAAAATGTCTTTGGACCCCTTCTTCTGAAATTTCCTTAATAACCTGCGGAACATTTAATATATACAGACCTTCAATGGTAACAGGTCATCATTCTTTGAGGATGTTTGGGAAATAAGAATAAAGCCTTTGCTTTTGAAATAACAGATAGTCATTCACCTGTGACGAACAGGTGACTGATTATTTTAGATAATCCATTTCTAGTCAAAGACAGCAATGGGCTATAAAGAATTTGGGGCTTGCATGAGAGAGGAAAATGAAAGAGGAGGGAGGAAGAGAGAGAGGTACCCAACTGACTGTGATGGCAATTAAGAAGAAAAATCCAAAATGGTCTGAGTGGTGTTTAAAAATAAAATGCATAGAGCTTTCCATGGTGACTGTTTTGAAAGATGGCAATCATGTGGAAGTACCAGTAGCCCTTGAAGCACTAAGATTTTACTTATGATACTTTTCATTTGTACTTCTGGGCTTGTTATATCCATATTGAGATTTAAAGTAAATAGTATGTTAATTAATACTGAATCTGATTAATTCTTCCTAAGGCTCTTTCACCCACCCGGCATCAACCTGGCCATAAACCTCACTCCCCACATTTTTCGTTCTTCCTAGGGGAACTTTCGCTGTTCTTTGTTGAGTTTCTGAAAACGGATGAGTTGTATACCTAAAAAGGAAACAAGATGGCTCCAGGAAACGTCAGCTTTGGAGGGAGAAAGCAAATTAAATTTAGAGAGGAGGAGAAAGGAACCAAGATTCTGAGTTCTGAACAGAATTCTGGATGCTTTTCATTTTAGGAAGTTACAATCTAGTGAGGAATCAAAAATGGCCAATTTAATGCTGGCTGCTAAGTGAAATTTCATACCAATTACCTAAGCATCTTCATGTTTTATTTCAAGAGGTAGATAGAGAGGTATTGTTGGAATAGGAGTTCAAATTTTAGAGTTTGGAAACATAGTCACAGACCAGCTTTGACCCTAATTTATTTGTGATCTTGACAATTTGCTTCAAGAAAATGGTGTTAAAATTTTCTAGAATAAATCCTTGAAGAGAGACAGGTACTAGTACCTCTATTTCATAGATTAGGAATTAAAATAAAATGCTAGCAAGGGCAAAAATGAGCTGCCCAAGATCACAAAATTTTAAGACGGGGAGTTAGGAGTTGAAGCATGAAACTTTTGCCTGATAGTAAGTTGCTTCTCTATGAGAAAATAGCTCAAGATTTTCCTTTAAATTTATCTAAATAATTCAAGACAGAGGTTATTGTGCTAGAAAAGGCATTCTTGTTCGTGAAACTGAACAATTCTGGAGGAAAATGCTTTCTTAACTCTATGTCGTTCAACCAGAAAAATCCATGTTTGGTTTTAAAGGTAAGGCTAGATTTACTTTTTATTACCTTTATTTGGTTAAAGTGCTTCTAGTGATTTCAAGCTTAAATGTTTACTTTGTTCATCACTATGAAAATCCAAAAGCACATAAAATTTTATTAAAGACAGCCTTTAGTCATCTGGAAATCAAATACTAAAAGCTTAAGGAATCAGGTTCCATTTTTAGGAATGGTTTTGTGTCTGATGTTTAATCCTAACATGTGAGAACCTAATATATACAAAGCATTATATATTGCTCAGAATTATTACAATAACAAACTTGTGTATAAAATTAATATAACAAAATACCTCTCTTTGGATATCATATGCTGTAGATAAAATCAAACTAATAGAAAGGATATTTTCATGCCGTCTTGCATAAATTTGCTGCTCTAGCCTATAGACAGAGGTATCTGTCTTAACATCTTAAAAGATAGTTATAATAATTTTTTAAAAAGATAGTTATAATAAAAAAATATTTAAGCCCTCTAGCCTCCTACATTGTGGAGCAGCTAGAAGGAAAAATCTGAGAGGATCATATGGTAGCCCATGACAAACTCTGGGATCTGTCCTGTAACTACTTGTTGAAGAGTGCTTTGAAAACTATTGCTTTTTTATTTCTTTGCTTTGTATATATGTTATATTATACAATAAAAAGTCAAAAAAAATAGGGGGAGTTTATGGGGACTCTGTATTTTCTGCATGATTTTTCTGTAAAACTACAACTTTTCTAATAATAATAATAATAAGAGAAACAAGAACAATTGCAGGCAGTAATGCAGGTATGTGAATACATAGATATTATACCAAAGAAGTCATATTGTGCACCAGGGATTGACAAATGCTTTCTGTGAAGGGTCGGATAGTAAATATTTTAGACCTTGTAGCAATTATTCAACTCTGGTGGCATGAATGTAGACAAAGACACTGTAAACAAATGAATGTGGCTGTTTTCTAATAAAACATTATGGACACAAAAAAGATAGTTATAATAGAAAAATCAATGTAGAGTTCATAAACATCTGTGATGGCCAATAAGGGTTTTGTTGCCTTTTTTTTTTTAACAAGAAGTGGGCAGAAGAACAAAACATCCGTGGTTCAAAATACTTAAACATGCAGGTTACCAGGAGGGCAGTGTGAGGGGAGGGAATGTGGAGTTAATGTTTAATTGATACGGAGTTGTGGGTTGAGATGATGGAAAAGTTTTGGTAATAGATCATGGTGATCATTACACAACATTGTGAATGTAATTAACACGACTGAATTATATATTTGAATGTGATTAAAAAAGGAAATTTTAGGTTGTATATATGTATGTGTGTGTTACTAGAATAAAATTTTTTTAAAACCCATAGGACTATACAACAAAAGTAGTGAACACTAATGTATACTATGTACTACATAGTTAATTGTACAATTATAATAATATTCTTCCAACACTAATGCAAAATGTGAATAGGGAACACTGTATGGTGAGGGATATATGGGAACTCTGATTTTTGCTACATGATTCATCTATAAACTTACAACTACTCAAATTAAAAAAATAATGCTTAATCACATGTCTCTAACTCTCTCCACTTGTGTCCTCTCAGAAGCCTGGCAAAGTCTGTGCAAAGAGTCCTTCAGCATTCTGTAATCTTAGCCCTTCTGCTTTGTTGCACTAAAGGAAAATTAAAGGCAATAACTGTGTGGAATATAGAAGTATTTACGATGTTCTATAGAACTGAACCATATTAAAATTACATACACTGTTGTGAGATGGTTACTATATTGCACTATTTAGTACACACTTTTAAAAAAATATTTTTATTGATAAACAACATACAACACAAACATTCTTAACATACAGACATTCCATACATGGTGTAAAATCAGTGGCTCACAATATCATCACATCGTAGTATATTCATCACCATGATCATTTTTTTGAACATTTACATCACTCCAGAAAAAGAAATAAAAGAAAAAACTCATGCATACCATACCCCTTACCCCTCCCTCTCATTGACCACTAGCATTTCCATCTACCTGATATATTTTAATCTTTGCTCCCCCTTTTTTTAAACTTTTGTTTTATTCTACAGTGTAACATATATACAAAGCAAAGAAATAAAAAAGCAATAGTTTTCAAAGCACTCTTCAACAAGTGATTACAGGATAGATCCCAGAGATTGTCATGGGCTACCATACTATCCTCTCATATTTTTCCTTCTAGCTCCAGAATATAGGAGACTAGAGGGCTTAAATACTTTTTTATCACCACAACCGACTTTTTTTTCCTTCTTTTTTTGTGATCAGTAACATATATACCAAAAAAGCTATAAATTTTAAAGCACAGCACCACAATTAGTTGTAGAACATATTTCAGACTTTGACACAGGTTACAATTTCACAATTTTAGGTTTTTACTTCTAGCTGCCTTTAAATACTAGAGACTAAAAGAGATATCAATTTAATGATACAGCATGCACATTCATTTTTAAGTCCTATCTTCTATGTATAATTCCACCATCACTTTTTATATTTCACCTCTCTTTGGGGTTGATTGAGCTATGGCAATTCTAAATTTTTGATATAGGAAGGGTCTGTCACTATTATGGGGTAAGGAGATGGAACTATCTGATGTTCTGGAGAGGCTGGGCTAGGTTTCAGGACTTATCTGGACCAGGGACCCATCTGGAGGATGTAGGTTTCTGGAAAGTTACTCTAGTGTCTGAAACCTTTGCGGAATCTTATAAATTGCCCTATGTGTTCTTTAGGATTGGCTGGAATGGTCCTGGTTGGGGGTTGGCAGGTTATGATAGGTATCAAGGTTTACCTGAAGCTTGTATAAAAGCAACTTCCAGAGTAGCCTCTCAACTCTATTTGAACTCTCTCTGCCACTGATCTTTATTAATTACACTTCTTTCCCCCCATTTGGTCAAGATGGAATTGTTGATCCCACAGTTCCTGGTCTGGATTCATCCCTATGAGTCCTCTTCCACGTCACCAAGGAGACTTTCACCCTGGATGTCATGTCCCACATAGTGGATAGGGCAATGATTTCACTTGCAGAGTTGGATTTAGAGAGACTGAGACCACATCTGAGCAACAAAAGAGGTCCTCCAGAAGTAACTCTCAGGCATGCCTATAGGTAGACTGAGCTTCTCTGCTACCCACATAAACTTCACAAGAGTAAGCCTCATGATCAAGGGCATGGCCTATTGATTTGGGTGTCCTTAAGGTTTGACACAGTATCAGGGGATTCCCTAATGGTAAGGTTTAATAGTTCCATATTCTTTCTCCCACCCCTCTGGGGACTTTGCCAATACTTTTTGATTATCTGCTTAATATACTCTAGGATGTTTCCAAGCATTACAATAATCTATACAGGATTAAACTACCCTCTTTCTCACTCTGTGCTCTCTGTGTTTCAGTTGTTCAAATGAGTTATACAGATAGGTTGAATTAGATTATGCACTACAGAAAATTCAGTTTTGGATCAAATAAACCTTTCTTCCATCGGTCTCAAAGAGTATGTGTGGTTCTACAAAATAAACACTGTCTTCCTTACCCCTATGTTCTGAATTACTTTAACCCTAATCAGTTCGGCTTCATTCTTATCTCTAAATATCAGGTTATATATATATATATATATAAAACAGCATCTCAAAATCCAGAAATAATAATCACCACTCTGGACTTAAGGTGTCTGCTCTAAAAGCTTACAACATAAACCCCTGTTTTCTTATAAGCATTTTCTAAAGGTGTTGTTTTCATTTTCTGCGTTATTTTGTCTAACTAAATATCCCACATTTCATTCACATTGTTATGTGCCTCATGCCATTGTTCCTTTTTGTAGTTGCACAGCCTTCGTTCATAAGTATAAACCCTCGTTCACCATTCTGTTTCTCTGTCAGTGCATCCTGCAGCCACCTACATTCATCGGGCATCGTGTAGAGGGCCCAAAGTCCACAGTCCATCAACAGTCTCAATTTTAAATAATTTACAACCTTTTGTTTTGGGGTGCAGTGTCCTATATATGTCTGTTAGGTCTAATTCATTTATCAAGTTATTTAACTTCTCTATTTCCTTGTTGATCTTCTGTCTGGTTGTTCTATCTGTAGAGGAGAGTGGTGTATTGAAGTCTCCTACTATTATTGTTGAAACATGTATCATTCCTTTCAGTTTTGCTAATATCTGTCTCATATACTTTTGAGTTTCTTGATTGGAGCATAAACATTTATGATTATCTTCTTGGTGAACTGACTCTTTAATTAGCATATAGTGTCCTTTGTCCCTGATGATGACTTTACATTTAAAGTCTATTTTGTCTGATATTAGTATAGCTACTCCTGCTTTTTTTTGGTTACAACTTTGTGTGGAAGATCTTTTTCCATCCTTTCACTTTCAATCTATTTGTATCCTTGTGTCTAAAATGAGTCTGTTGTAAACAGCATATAGCTGGATTATGTTTCTTAATCCATTCTACCAATCTGTATCTTTTAATTGGTAAGTTCAGTCCATTAACATTCAAAGTTATTACTGAACAGGTGTTTCTTGATTCCACCATTTTATCCTTTTAATTTTATTTGTCAGGTCTATATATTCTTTTCCCTCTTACTCTTTGTATTCTTTAAATTACCCTTAGTGGTACTCTTCAATTCTGTGCCCTCCTCCAGACCTCCCTCTCCTGTCTTTTTTTTTTTTTTTTTTTTCAGCTGACAGAACTCCTTTTAGTATTTCTTGTAGGACCAATCTCTTGTTGACAAATCTTTCAGGACTTCTTTGTCTCTGAAAGCTTTAATCTCTCTCTCAATTTTGAAGGACAGTTTGGCTGGGTGTAGAATTCTTGGCTGGAAGTCTTTCTCTTTCAGGATCTTGAATATATCATACCACTGCCTTCTCACCTCCAGGGTGCTAGTTGAGTAGTCCGAATTTAGTCTTATTTGATTTCCCTTATATGTAATAAATTGTTTTTCTCTTGCCCCTTTCAGAATTTTCTGCTTCTCTTCAACATTTGATAGACTGATTAGTATGTTCCTTGGGGAAGGCATATTTGGATTTATTCTCTTTAGGGTTCTTTGGGTTTCTTTGACTTGTATATTTATGTCCTTTATAAGGGTTGGGAAGTTTTCCCTCGTTATATCCTCAACTACTCTTCCTAGCCCTTTATTTGTCTCTTCTCCTTCTGGGACACCAAGATTCTTGTATTTGTGCTCTTTATTTTGTCCATCATTTCCCTGAGTTCCCAGTCAATTTTTTCCATCTTTTTTGCCATTTACTGTTTTGACTCTTCAAAGTCAATCACCCTGTCCTCTATAACACTTGTTCTTCCTTCTGTCTCTTCAAATCTGGTGTTGTGTGCCTCTAGTATGTTTTTTGTTTGGTCAACAGCCTTTAATCTCTGTGGTTTCTGCTATTTTTCTATTTATTCTTTCAAATTCCTCTGTGCTCTTCTGCTGTCTTCTTGATCTCCTTTATGTCATTTGCTATCCCAATTATTTTATTAAGTAGAGTTATATGAACATTACTGATTAGTTGTTCCAATATCTGACTCCTCAGGTGTTTTAATTTGGTCATTAGGCAGGACTGTATCTGTCTGCATTGTGATATGCTTAGACAGATCTGCTGCCTTCATCGCATGCACATATCTTGATTGATTTAGTTTGGGGGTTGATTTCTTTCAGTAGTCTAAGGCCTTGTTTTTGCGGGAGGGTTATACAGCAGGGAGCAGGGGGAAGGGAAGCCTAGGTATGGATGTTAAAGCCCACAACCTTTATGTGCTGGTAACAGTCTGCAGGGAGCTGCAGGGAGGGGGAGGTAGTGCTCTGGAGGGGTGTAGGAGAGGTGGGTTGGGCTGCACTTGGTGGGGGGGTGGGGGGCAGGTATGTGCACTGGGGGCTCATGGGGTGGGGGCACCTGGAGCATGGGGAATGGGAGTAGGTGAATGGGGTTCAGGTGCATGGGGTGTGCGCTGAGTCGCCGGTCATGGGGCTGCACATGTGAGGGTGGCGCACCCAAGGAAAGCAGCCTGGCTTACTTCCTAGTCCCATGTACCAGTCCGTGCACTTCCATGGACTCCACCCAGACTCCAGCCTTCCGCCTCTCAGGTCCTGGGCCTCTGCAACTAGGACTGCCCCGTGTGGTGCAGAAGGCTCTCCCAGGTCAGCTGCACTCCCAAGTTGCTGCCTCTGTCACCCTCTGTCCCTTCTCTCACTTTTCCGTGGTGCAGAGCTAATCTCAAACTGCTCTAGTTGGCCATCTTCCCGGAAGTCCTAGTATACACTTTTCAAAGTGTAATAGTATATGCCATTTGGTTTACAGCTATGCATTTCTTTATAAAATATATATTAATTTTAAACACAGACTTCTAATAATTTTTTATAAAAACATTGCACTCAGACACCTTAGTCAAAAAAGTTACTGTTGCTGTATTTTCCCGTTGGGAAAATAAGAATCAACTTGCATTATTATTATTAGCTTACAAAATAACGTGACTCAAATGTTATGTAACTTTAACCAGAGCATTTTCACTATATTATAATCCCATGAGGAGACTTTTCCTTCTCTCTCCATGTCCCTGTCTCTCCACCTCCTCATTCTTCTTTGTTTAGGTGACCATATATCCTAGTTTGCCCAGGACCACCCTGGTTTATGCCTATGGCTGTCATGGCATGAAAAACAGAGCCCCTAAAATAAGCGTGTGAAAATACATCCACGATCATTAGTCATTAGGGAAATATAAATTAAAACCATAATAAAATGCCACATTACCAACTAGAATGGCTAAAATGAAAAACCACTGGACCATACCAAGCTTTAAGAAGGGTGTGGGATAAGCTATGATCATCTTTAAGCATTTCTGTAAGGAATGTAAAAGGGTGCAACCAATTAGGAAAATCATTTGACAGTTTCTTAAAAATTTAAATTCACCTATCAACCAGCCATTCCAATCCTAAATATTTACATAAGGGTAATCAATACATAAATCCATACAAAGATTTTACATCAACATTCATAAGAGCTTTATTTGTAATAACTCCAAACTGGAAAAACCCAAATGTCCTTCAACAGGAGAAGGGATAAATCATGGTATATCATACAATGGAATATTAAGAAAGTAAAAGGAACAAATTATTGATATGAACAACATGGACAAATCTCAAAATAATGACGGGAAAGACATAAGATAAAACACATACTGCCGGAGGAGGGGCCAAGATGGCGGCTTAGCAAGGTGCGCATTTTAGTTCATCCTCCAGAACAACTACTAAATAACCAGAAACAGTACAGAACAGCTCCTGGACACACGACAGTGACTGGACACATAGCGTACCCCAGTCTGGACCAGCTGGACCAACTGCAAGCCCCCCCTGAACCGTGAGTTCCCCAAGCTGCAGCGCCCCGTGCTCATTCCCCACAGGCAGCTTCCCAGAGGGAAAGCAAAGACACTCTAACAGTAGCAGGGACTGAGTCCAACCAAACACCAATTGTGGCATTAATTAACAAATTCTGACTACTAAAAATAGGCTCCCAATCAGGCAAACCTGGTCAAGGCGGAGGTCGCTTATTGGGCTAACCGAAAAAGAGGAAAGGGGATGAAATGGAGGTTTTTGTGGCTGTCTCTATGGAGGCTTGGCTACCTCTGGATTCAGTGGCGGGACTACTCAGGCTGCAACTGCCCCAGGCATAGGCAGAAACGGACTGCTTTCAGGGCTCTCTCCCACCTGTGCCTTCCCCAGGGGAGGGGTGAAGCCCAACTCAGGTGGAATCCCTCTCTCAAGGAATTCAGAACCCAGGGCTCAGCAATTAGAAGTCATTAAAACCAGTCTACAACCTCTCCTCTGTCTCCACCACGCCCCCAGCAGGGAATGCCTCCCAAACTTAAAGGTGCCACAACATCTTTTGCTGGTGGGACCCACAGGCAAACAAGCACCACATACTGGGAAGGATAAGAAAAACAGAGCCCAGAGACTTCAAAGGAAAGTCTTTCAACCTGCTGGGCCTCAGCCTCAGGCAAAACTGATGCAGGTGACTCCTTCCCCCTGATAGGAATCCAGTTTAGTTCGGGGAAACCGGGCTGGAGTCTATATTACCTATGTAGACCCTCCTAAGGGTGGGGAGGGAAAAGGCACCTTACAAGCAGGACAAGAAAAAAGAAAACAAGAACTGAAAAATTATCATCTGTTAAACAAAACCTAAGCTAGAGGTCCAGAAAAAGCTGAACTGAAGGTCAAAGAACAGATAGACAACAAACTCATGTAGCAAGAAAACCTTAGGTAAGATAAGTGAAAGCAATCACCAGAATAAACTAATTAAAGTAATTAAATGTCTAGATGCCAGCAAAAAATAACATATCACACCAGGAAAATTGAAGATATGGCCCAGTCAAAGGAACAAACCAATAGTTCAAATGAGATACAGGAGCTGAAACAACTAATTCAGAATATATGAACAGACATGGAAAACCTCATCAAAAACCAAATCAATGAATTGAGGGAGGATATGAAGAAGGCAAGGAATGAACAAAAAGAAGAAATGGAAAGTCTGAAAAAACAAATCACAGAACTTATGGGAATGAAAGGTACAGTAGAAGAGATGAAAAAAACAATGGAAACCTACAATGGTAGATTTCA
>PVIY010022139.1:0-41302 GCA_004026745.1 Myrmecophaga tridactyla | reverse complement strand
GTTCCTTGTCTTTTAAAAATTTATTCAATAAATTCATTTAATAAATATTTTTCAATTTCATTCTATGTGCCAGACACTTTGAACTGATGGCAATCCAGTTGTAACCAGAGACACACGGCTTCTGCTCTCATGGATCTTCTATTTTAGCAAGCGGAGAGACCGAGTGATAATAAACACACAACTTAATAATTGTTTTAGAACATGATAAGTGCTACGAAAACAAAAAATGAGGAAACATGGAGAGTGACTGTCATGTTACTTTAATTAGGTGGCCAGGGAAGCTTTTTTGGTATGGCGCCCTTGAGCTGCAACCTGAAACAAGAAGAGTGGAAGAAGAGTGTTCTAGAAGAAGCAACAATAACAGCAAAGGCCCTGGGCCTTTAAAGAGCTTGGCATAATAGAAGAAAGAATATTAATTACCAATACCGATTATCTCAGGGATATATTGAGAGTATAAAAGGCTTATATGCCCAGGTTTCTGTCCAAATGGAGCAGAGACAGAGGTAAGGGACAAAAATCACAATACAGTGCAGAACTACATTGCAGTGATAGAAAAGTGTATAAGGTGCTATAAAAAGAGGAGTGATTAATTCTCTGAGGTGTGGCTCCGGTAGGGTTCACAGAAGAGGTGATATAAAAGCAGGACTCTGAAATATCAATAGATTTGAAAAGGTAGGGAGGTGAGTTTTGTGTGTGTGTGCGTGTGTGGGTACGTGGGTGCGTGCTGATTTGGGCACAGGGAAAGGTGAGTGCAAAGACCTGCGGGCTGTGTTTTATATTGCTGAACATTAAAGTTGAAGATAGTGAAGCTGAAAAGGCGCAGAGGCCAAGCTATAAAAGGCTTTATAGTTTGTGCATGATGGGAGCCATCAAACGTTCTAAGGAAGAAACCACGGGTCAAATTTGTGCTTACATAAACCACTGTAGGCTCTCTTAACTCGGGAAGATACATCTGGGGCAGCTCTAGAGGCAGTGAAGATGATGAACTGAAGATGGTGCCAGGGGGCTGAGGAAAGAAGTGAGAAAGCGGAGACTTTCTTAAACTGTGATGAAATGGCTTGCTTGGATTGTTCACTAATGAATCACTAGTTACTTTCAATACCTGGCTTATAGTAGGCACTCAATAAATATTTGTGACACGAATAAACAAATAGCGATTTGTTGGGCATGAAAGTATCGTGTCTGGTGAAGGGAAGTCATGAGTCCCGCAATGTAAGCTCTCCCGTTAATAAACAGAACCATGAGTGCTTAAGTCCGTTTCTGGATGTTGTGCTGTTTTAACCCTAACAACTCTATGAAGTAGGCGTTTCCATTTTTCAAATGCGATAAACCTGAGGCTTATGGAGATAATCTACCATGCTCGAGGTTCCGGAATTAGTCAGAAACTAGACTCTAAAAGCAAGGTCTCAGGGATAACCAAGTTTATACTACTTAGCCTAAAGATTAAAATAATGAGATGAATCAAAAGTCTGAAAACAGCAATCCAAGAAATATCAGTAACGCTCAACGAAGGGACAAAAGGCGCTTAAAACGTTCCTGCCAGTCCGGAACCAGGAAAATATGGGACCTACGTCACAACAGCCCAAAGTCACCCCACCGCTCCCGAGAGCCGAGCAGGCGAGGCGGGGGTCCAGGCCTGTAGCAAATGCCCGCGCAGCCGCAGTAAAGTCCTTGATCGCCGTGACGTGAGTGGGAAGGGAGGAGGGACGAGTACAGATGGGAGGGGCAGATTGACTCCGGCTCTCGCGTCTCTTCTATGGCGGCTGGTTTTTAGACTGCGACGGAGGCTTTGACGTCATTTCCTACGTAGGTCAACAGTGCATCCGGGTCGCGGTCATTTTGAGCCCGTTTCTGATTGACTTCTGGCCTGCGTAGTCGTTTACTGCCGCTCCTCCCCGCTTTTTCGCGCCTCCGGGTTTCCGCGCCCTTTTACCCCTTCCTATCCACTCTTGGGTCGCGTCTGGGTCCTCGGCGTCGGATCGCCGGGAGTGAGGTGACGCAGATCCCTGTTCTGTCCCCCGTCTGTCCACTTACCACCTCCGCCCATCTCTTATCCCCCGTCTTCCGCCATTTTCCAGATTGTGAGGGTGGACTGATCGCACTTCGGGTCTCGCGTTCTTGAGTACCGGTGACCGGGAGGCGAAGGATTGTTTTGGGGGGTGTGGATAGAAGAAATTTTTAGTGACGGTGTGGGGGATGCTGCTAGGTCTGTAATGGCAGGTCGACGATTAGAGATGCTGAGAAGGTTGGGGGGAGGCTGAGGGTGGAAATCGACAATAATAAGCTAAAAAGGGTTCAATTCAGTTTTTTCTTTAGAATTAAGAGATTAAAATGATACTGTTTAGAAGCGCCTTGACAGTCTAGGGTTTCTAGGATACTAATGATTTAGAAAGTCAAAGGTTTTAATTTCTTCTAGAGTTGCTTTAAGATGTAAATAGTTTACTCTGCTGGCACCAACCAAGAGTTTTGCTTACCTTTTCCCTAGCTAAGGGTCCGGCTCATAGCAGGCCTTCGGTGTTGTTCAGAGCCCAGTTGCTGTCTTCATTGTCACTTTCCGTTTTCATGAAAAGTGTTTTAAAATGGGAATGATTAAGATTCTATATAAATATTCTGTAAAGCACACAATTATATAATATGTTGGTCTCTTAGATTTGGAGGCATGGATAAAAAATTTTAAAGTCTAAATGAAAAAAATAAACGTATTTATTCTTGAAATGCTGGACTTTTTTTTTTTTTTTTTAAATCTCCTGTTATGTTCTAAGTCTCTGTGTGGGGAGGGAAGTGTGGAGGATACAGAATTTGCTGTTACCTTTACACCACAGAGAATATGATGTCGTTGTTACTCCAGTTTTCTGAACTGCTGTTTTCTGGGAGAGTTTGTACGTTTCTTAATGACTGTTTTTTAAAAGCAGGAGCCCAGAAATACTTTTTGAAGATTTCCCCACTTTTATTCTGAGTATTTCGTACTCATTGGGTATAAATTTATGAAAAGATCAAAAGTATGTAATAATGTGAAACAAACCAGCTTCAGGAGGAAAAGTATGCCCACTTTTAAAATATTCTTTCTTATCTTAATTTAATACTAATCAGTTGATAAAAACTTACTAGGCCCCTATTATTATTTTTCAATTAAGGTCCTAACATGAATAGTTAGTTCTAGATTAATTTATAGGGCTGTGACTTTTTCATTTAGGTTACTGTTTTTTACTGTCAACTATTTCAACTATTGCAAATGTTTGTAGACTAGTATTTTTACTGTGTTTTAACTTTTATTAGTTTGACCTATCTGATAATCTTAATATAAATGTTTTTGATACAGGAAAGATGAATGGGAGGGCTGATTTTCAAGAACCGAATGCAGAAGTTCCAAGACCAATTCCCCGTAACTATCTATTAAGTATTTGTAATTAGAAGCACTTTGCACTAAAGAAATTTTCACTGCCTTGAGTGATGGTAGCGGCAGGGCTGGCTTTATGGGTGTGACACCTGTGCATTCACACAGGGCCCCATGCTTGGTGTAATGTTCTGCTGTTGCCATCTTGATTTTGTAATGATAATTTGATCAAGGTGTCCACATTATGTAGCCAGTCCTTGTTTCATTGTTTGATAGAAAAATTGGGTATGTTTTCTTAATATTTAGAGGAAGCCACAATAATGCAAAGTGTTAATAATAGGGAAAAGGATAAGGGGGTATACAGGTACTCTGTGCTTTCTGCATGATTTTTCTGTAAACCGAGAACTACTATAATTAAAAAAAAAAGTATGCTTTTTTTTTAGACTTCGTTTTTTTTTTTAATATGGGTATTTTAATGTTTTCCAATTTTCCTTGGTAAAAAGATATAGGGGCTGATTATATTCCAACTGAGGAAGAAAGAAGGGTCTTCGCAGAATGTAATGAAGAAAGCTTCTGGTTCAGATGTAAGTTAAATTTTCTAACCAACATAATTCGACCTTTAGTAGCTGAAATTACAGTGACTCAGTATAAAATAAATGGGCAAACTTTTGCATAGTGTAGTTGTTGTTAAAGGGGATTATACTGAGTGTGCATGGTTTATATCAAAAGAATCCAAAAAGGTTAACTATTTTCCTCCCTTTACAGATGAAGAAATTGAGGTTTAGAGATTTTAAATGAGTTCCTTTGTGTTACACAGCTGTTTGGATTTGAAGCCAGTTCTCTGAAACAAGCTCTTGATTTTAATTCTTACACTTGAACCACTACATAATAATACCTGGATAGTTTCCTTTTCATTGGTGTGAAATGGTAATACACTACCAGCTTTTGATTTCTGACTAGAGACTTTATATGTGAATATTTTATTTTTTTAAATAAGGCAATGTTGAAAGCAACACATAAAACATAAACTTACTTATAATCAAAACGTTGGTGCTGCTGCACCTAGAAATTGCAGTACTTTCAGATAAGATAATCCTAACAACAAAAGTAGGATAGAATTTTCTAAAAAGACACTTTTAAACAGTCAAGGAAGATACATAGTTTCATCAGTCAGCCTGGTATTTATGCTTACAGTATATAGGGTACTATGCTTGAAAGACAAGTTTTATGAGACACAGTCTTTGTCTTAGAGCAGTTTTATGATGCAGTAGAGACAAAGCCAAGGAGTTAAGTAATTAGAGAAAAATTAAGTACATGGCTACATACACTGTTTGAAGAGATATGTTAATTTGAATTGATTTACCTAAAAAGGGTTTGTTCACAAATAAGACATAACAACGAGTAGGACTGTAGATAAAAGAAGGGAAAAAAAAAAGTTGGGGGGCAGCAAGTGGGTGAAAGAAATAGTGAGCAAATGCATACAAAGAAATAGTGAGCAAATGCATACAGTTTGCAATAATATGATCTCTTCTGGAGCCTTCAGGCTAGCTGATCTAATTTGAACAGAGGCATATTGTTGGTAGGAAATAAAATTTAATACCGAGGAGTTAAAAAGTTTGATTCATTTTATATGTTAGGTTTTTGAGCAGATGGGATGATACATGAATTTTCTTAAGGAAGATTCGTTGGCAGTATTCAGAATGTATCAGAAGAATAAGAGGTTGTACTTGGAATTTCTTATGAGCTTGTGGCAGTAACCCAGCCTTCAGTCATTGAGATCTAGTTGATGGTAGTGTCGTTTGGACCCAAGAAGATGGTGTGGCAATGAAAGATTTTTTTAAAGGACACATAGCTGGACTTTACGGTAGTTTTGACTAAGGGGGAATGAAGGAAAAGTAAGAGTCAGGTAATAACTTCAAAATAACCAGGTTAGGAGACTGAAGAATGATGGCATTACCGATTAAAACATGATTTGAATGACTTTGTACATTGTCAGTTCATGGAAGATGTGTAAGCAAATGGAAATAGAAACAAGGGTGTAGAGGTGAAATTAGGGTTTATCTTTTCGTTGCTTTGGTTGACACATCAAGGAATTAAGTGTAGAGATTAAAGCATAAAAATGGTAATACTATACTGTCACATGCTTAATATTTAGGAATGATGGGACAAAGTTTGGGTAGTACCTGTGAATAAGGGGATAAATCAAGTGGTGGTAAAAGAATGAGCAAAGACCGGAAAAGAACAGTTAAGAAAAGATTAGGAGCTCTGATGGAATTGCTTGCATTTTATCCTCAGTCTTATATTCAGAGAATTACAGAAACTTTAAGCTAGCAGCAATCTTTGAAAGGATTAGGTAATGGTGTTATACATTTATGTAATTGTTTTAGGTCATGATTATGATTCAAGGAGTTTTAAAAAATTCTCGTGGCCCATAGAATAATTTTTCAGAGAACTCAGTTGTGTTCTAGCAACAGATTTATTTTTGGGGTTTGCATAGAGTAGCTAGGATAACTGATCTATCTTCAGATCTGTTGATGATAAGGGATTAAGAAAAAGGAAGTCCGGAAGATAGAGTTTGGGATCATTGTAATTTTAGGCTAATGGCTGCATAGATACTACATTGTTCAGATCAGATGTCCAGATTTGTTTCTGGCTGATAAGTTTATGCTGCTGTACATGTTTAACATTTTAAATAGCTGTAACAGCACTATGCTAAAGCTGCATTTAAAAGGTAGTGTTAAATAGGCAGGATACCTTTTTAATGTGGTACTTTATAACATGACTGTTAGAAGTAGGACTTGTGATAGATGATGAACACCAGAAAGCTAAGTAATGGCTGAGTGCTAAAAAAGATTAGAATAATTACAAGTTGGAGGGTCAGAAGGCATGTAATACAGATAAGCTAAAAAACAGCTTGTTAGTTGTATACAATACTTGGATTATAGGAGTTAAGGCAGCTAAAATATTAACGTATTAATAAGTAGTGATTGACTCTTAAAACAGATAACCTAGGTGTTGTATGTTATAATAGTATCAAACATTGAAGACATAGAACCTTGGCTATAATCACAGGCCAAAGGGAATTTGGGATATAATAATCAAGAGAAGAACTAATAGTCATGCAAAAGGAATTTTTTTAAAAAAATTTATTGTTGTGAAATATGTAATACAAAATTTCCCATTTTTAACCATTTTTAAGTATAGAATTTAGTGTGGTATTCATTATGTTAAAAATATTGTTCTGTCATCATCACCATCCATTACCAAAATGTTTTTATCCCTGTTGTAGTTTCCTAGGCTGCTCAAGCAAATACCATGAAATGGGTTGGGTTAAACAATGGGAATTTATTTGCTCTCTGGTTTGGGCCTAAAAGAAAGTCCAAGTCAAGGTGACGTTTTCTTCCCAAGGACTGGCATTTTGGGGGCTAGCTGGTGATTCTTGCCCTTAACCTGTCATATGGCAAGACACGTGGCAGTATCTCCTAGTCTCTCCCTTCTCTTCCTGATTCTGCTAAGCTTCTAGCTGTTCCCTCTTGCTTTCTCTGTCTTTGAATTCCACTCTGCTTATACAGGACTCTAGTAATAGGATTAAGACTCATCCTGACTGAGGTAGATCACCCTTAACTGAAGTAACCTCATCAAAAGGTCCTACTTGAAATGGATTCATACCCACAGGAATGGATGTTTTTCTGGCATACATACAGCTCCAAACTACCACAGTCACTGAAACAAAATCTCTATTACCCATTATGCAGTAACTCCCCATTTCCCCTTCCCCCTCGCCCCTGGTAACCTCTAATCTACTTTCTCTGTGATGCTTATTCTAGATATTTCATATACGTAAGATCATACAATTTTTGTCCTTTTGTGTCTGGCTTTTGACTCAGTGATATCAGGGTTCATCCATGTTATCAGAATTTCATTCCATTTTCTGGTTAAATAATATTCCATTATATGTACACACACACACGAATACATACATACCACATTTTGTTTAACTATTCACTTGTTTATGAGCAGTTGGTTTGTTTCCAAATTTTGGGCTGTTGTGTGTAAGACCCGGTTCAAGTTCCTGTTTTCAGTTCTTTTAGGTATATCCCTTGAAATGAATTTGCCAGGTCATATGGTAATTCTACATTTACCCTTTTGAGAAACCTCCAAACTGTTTTTCACGCAGGCTGAGCCATTTATATTCCTCCCAACAGTGTACAAGAGTTCCAGTTTTTCTGCATTCTTTTAATAATAGCTATCCTAATGAGTGATATGGTATTGCATTGTGGTTTTGAACATTAGGAAATTTTGTACTTTTATCTTCAAATAAGGATACAGTGTGTTTTATATACAGATTTATATATTTTTGTATAATAGAATCCATTTCACTTTGGAATTATCAGTTTGTGACCATTGATTTAAAAAAAATTGATGAAAATGTTTAGGAATTTATAGAAAAAGTACTTAATTTCTGCACATTTTTTAGGTATGTTAAATATTTTCATTCTGGTTTAAAATTAGGCTTGTGGTTCTGTGGGCCATTCTCTTTCTTTTTTTTTGTATGATGTGTGGTGGGGTCACATTTCATTATTTTTCCATGTGAGTATCCCGTTATTGCAGTACCATTTGTTTTATTTTTTTGTTTGTTTGGCTTGTTTGTTTTTTTGGGGGGAAGTACGTGGACCGGGAATCAAACCCAGGTCTCCCACATAGCAGGCGAGAATTCTGTCACTGAACTTCACTTCCACGCCCGCCATTCTCTTTCTTTAAGATAATTTGTTTATTTCTACTCTGATCCACTTTCTGTTAATCTTAAAGTTTAACATTTTTTCCTGGTGTTTAAATTTGAGACCCCATATACTGACCAAAAAAGCAGTTTTCTCTCTGCCTAAATATGCAGGTAGTGAAAGAATGAATCTGTGTAAAAGTCAGATAATAATGATATTATGAATTACAGTAGTTCTTAATCTTTGGAATTACTGAAAAAGTGTGTGAATGCATATTTGTTTTATGCATCATTTTTAGAGTCTATGAGTAACATTTCATACATATGTGCTACTGGTTTTCAAATGAGACTGTAAAGTGGTAGGTAAGAGCATAGACCGGAACCCACATATTTGGATTCAGTTCTAAACTCTGTCACATAATAGGTTTGAAATTTTGGGCAAGTACCTGGTGTATATATGTTTCAATTTCCTTATTTATAATATAGGAATTGAGTTTATATGGTGATAGAATTAATCACCATAGATGTGTTATGTGTGTTAACTACCTTTATTAAATGGCAAGTTAGTGCTGTTGTCATTAATGAAATGAAAACTTCAATACAAAACACTTAGGACATTACAGTAGCATTTTCCAGTATGAGGGAAGAAAAGTTGAAGGAATTTTAGGTGTATTTATTTTATATGGTTGGGGACCATGTTAATAATGCAAAATAGCTTCTCATCAGCAGAAGGTATTTTATTAGGCAAAACTGGCCTAATAAAACTTATTTGTTAGACTCTGAAATAGGAGTCATTTAGTGCCGTGGGAAAGACCACTCACCCTGGGAGTCAGGAGGGTTAGCTTCTGATCCTAGCTCTGCCACAAACTAACCAACTATGTTGCTTCAGGCAAATGACTTGTCCTTTCTGGATATCATTTTATTCTATAATAGGATTAAGACCTGATAACCTCTAAAGTTTCAGTTTTACTATTTTTTTGTATACATAAAATAGAATACATGAATTGGAAGGAGACTTTAGGTCTAATCCATTATCCTTAATTTCATGAGAAATTAAGAGATTATACGACATAATGATAAATGACAGAGCTGATAATAGAATCTCCTTAGCCAGATTGTTACTTATTATATCATACTATCAGTACTATCTTGGCCTAAGAAGAAGGTGAAATGGGGAAAACATTGCCCTTAATAGAGATGGACAAGTATATCTTGTTGCTTTTTATACTTATGTGATTCTTCAGTGCTTCATACTGCAATTCTTGAGTCAAGCTGAAAGAGAAAAATGATTGCAAATTGTATTGATGTTGTAATTAAAAAGTGATTTGTCCTTTGAATAACCCTAAATGATAATACATGAAAGCATTTTAACCAACAGTAAAGAAACCATTTTTTAGCAAAGGTAATTTTGTTAGTAAGTAGTAGAACAAAGATTCAAACTTTAGGGTTTCTGCAAATTGCTAATGCTCTTTTCATTGTTCCAGAGTTAAGGATTTTAATCATGAAATCTCTAATAATTCAAATGTTTTAACTTATTACTCTGGTTCTTAAATTGCCTATGTACAGGGTAGAGCAGAATTGAACAAACTACAGCCCATTGGCCAAATCTCTTTGTATAGCTTTGAGCTAAGAATGGTTTCTACATTTTTTTAAATGGTTGAAAAAATCAAAGGATGATTAGTATTTTATGACATGTAAAATTACATGAAATTTATATTTTAGTGTCCATAAAAATGTTTTACTGGAAAAAAACTATGTTCACTTATGTATTATCTCTGAATCCTTTTGCATTATAGTAATGGTTGAATAGTTGTGACAGAGGCTGGCTGGCTAACAAAGCCTCTGTTTACCTTCTGACCCTTTACAGGACGTTTATGCTGCTCACTGCCTGGGCTGCATTCTCCAGTTTGGCAGCTACCAACCACATGTAGCTATTTAAATTTAAATTTAAAATGCAGTTCTTGGGGGTGCCATGGTGGCTCAACAGGCAGAGTTCTCACCTGGCATGCCGGAGACTCAGGTTTGTTTCCCTGTGCCTGTCCATGCAAAAAAAGTGCAGTTCTTCAGTAACACTTGTCACAATTCATGTGCTCAGTAGCCATATGTGCTAGGGACTCCCTATATTCAGGATCCTGATCATCTCCCTTAGGTTTGGCAATTTCTTAGGAGGACTCACAGGACTCAGCATATAGTCATCCTCATGGCTAAGATTTATTATGGTAAGTGGACACAAAGCAAAATCTGCACAGGGAAAAGGGTCATGGGAAAAGTTCAGAGAAAACCAGGTGCAGGCTCCCAAGAATCCTCTCCCAGTGAAGTCATACAAGATATACTTAATTCTTCCAGCAGCTAGTTATAACAACATATATGAAGTGTCATCTACCGGGGAAGTCCATTAGAGACTCAGCACCCAAGATTTTTTTAACTGGAGACTGGTCATGTAGGCATCCTCAGGTTTGCACATAGCAAGAATCCAGTCTCCTACAAAAAAAGCAGGTGTTCAGCATAAACCCTTTTTATACAGTTTAGGCACGGTGAGTCACTTATTTAGGGAGGGCTTTATACAGTGTAAGGAACTGTTTAGACAGGGACTAACCTTGCAAGCAGGCCTGTCTAAGGATAAAAGTCTCAAGCCTCCTATGTTAACACTAGCTTGTAAAATGCAGATGTAGTATATTCCCATCATCATGGAAAATTTTAATGGACAGTGCTGATGTAGAAAACAGTAATTCATAGTTATATTTTAAGTTATGAACCCCTTTGAGATTATTTTGAGAGTTTTGGATTTATGTTTTGGGTACTCTGGGTTAATATGCATATATATATATATGTGTATAGACAAAATTATTTCATATAGTTTTAAGGAATTCACTGGCTTTAGAAGGAAGAATATGATTGCAGACATATTTATCTTGTCTTTTGAGTCACACAGTGTAAGAGCTTAAAAGCTTGAGATCTGGTATCAGACGGATATCATCAGAATACTGGACTCACCATTGAACTGACCTTCAGCAAATTACTGAACATCTGTAAACTTCAATTTCTTGACCCTCTTAAAAGGGTTTACTGTGTTATCTTGGTGATTTAATGAATGACTGCTTTGAAGCCAAACTCTAAATGGTTTTCAGATTAAGTTGTTTAATATTTTGTAATGTATATTTAACTTTGATTTTTCTGAGTATACAGTACCGCTTTAAAAAATGGGAAGTATTTTTTTAAAGATCTTAATTAGGTGATACTTCTTAGATGATTTTACTCTTAATCATATATCTATCCTAATGAACTCACATAAAATCTTTTCCTTTTGTTAATACTGATAAATTATTTTTTCTCCCCAGCTGTTCCTTTGGCTGCAACAAGTATGTTGATTACTCAAGGATTAATTAGTAAAGGTAAATATTTAAACTTTGGGTTTATTTTAGTAATTTGAATATCATATTTTATATTATTTTCCTGATTTTTAGATAAAATAAATGTGGTAATATATCACATTAAACGTTATTTTTGATAGATTTCTACAACCTCACAAGAGTTGTTTCCTTGGACCAACTCACTTCATATATCTTGGTTTAAAAATTTCTTATCCTCCCGCAGTACAACATTAACAGTATGGATTAAGAAAATATAGGGGATGATTTGCAAGGAGGTAGAGAGGCAGATGTGGTCTAAGTGAACTATAGCATTACTGTCACCTAGTTGTTGGAAGTGCAAATTCACTGACCTCATCAGACCTACTAAATCCGAATGTATGAGGTGCAATCTAGGATTCTTTGTTTCCACAAACTCAAGGTGATTCTTATGCCCTGATTTAGAGACAGTTAATTCCCCAAACAACCTTTGCCTCTTGATCACCTGCAAGGGAAAAAGAAGTTAAGTGTTTATAAACAATAGAATTTAAGAGTTCTGGCAGGTAGTCTATTTTTAACAAGCCCCTGAAGAGACCTTGTTCCAAATTTTGTTGGCTTAAATAGTACAGCATATTAATATATTGAGTTAGGTTTAGATTAAGTATTGAATTTATCTGTTTCTACATCTTAAAATTTAGTGTTATGAGCAATTGAATTGCTCATTGCATTTACTTCATGAACCATTATGTACCTGGAAATGGGAGAGCATCCTAGAAAAGAATGGCAGGATGGCATCCACCTTTCCTAAAAAAACTGTTTTCTTAAAAAGAATGAAACGTGACCCCAGGAACATAGCATAGTAAACAACAACAACAACAACAACAACAAAAACCTATTTTCTTAACTCTCTCCTCCTAAAATGTGACTATGATACTACATTTGAGTCTTTTCACTTTAACAGTATGAAGTGCTTAAACAGTAGTCTTGACACAGCTGACTGAGAACAGTAGTTTTGGAGAGAAATAGTTTTTGTTGTTTTGTTATTTAAAGAACTAAGGAACCTCATTATGATGTGCTATCATGACAGGAGTCTTAAACATGGAAGCAAGTCAAGATGTGTGTACTATATGTACCATATGTCCTTTAGGACTAAGTTGTTTATAAACTGAAGTTGGTTCTATATTGTAAAGACAAACAGGCAAGCAGAAAAAAAAACATTTTAATCACTTTACTTTTAAGGAAAAGCTGGCACATGGAGGTATGAATGGAAAAATTATAGTTGTATTATGGTACTGCCTATTTTACCTATCTTAGGCCAGTCTGTCATTTAATTAATAATGATTAGAGCTAGGCATGAGAGGTTATACAGAAGAAATTTAAGAGCTGCTGCTAGTTCATCTGAAGAAACAATGTGAGTATACATTGAAGTAGATAGAGATATAATTTAATGCTTAATAAGTTACTAAATTGTGTGGTTGGGCAGCTATAATCAAGGAAAGTTTCTTGGAAGAAGTGAAATTTGAAGGATGGACAGAATTCAGAGTAAAGGGGAAGGAAGAATATCAAGGCAGAGGGACCTTGTGATCAAAACAGCATGATTGATTGGGAGTGTCTGGAAACAGCTACAGTGGGAAAATCATGCATGGTGTATTAAAAACTGCAAAAATAGCTAAGACAGAAACAGGGGAAATGGTGATTTTGATTAGGTTTTGGAGCTTTTGAGTTTTGGTGGAGTCAGAGACTTTGGACAGCGTCTTCCAAGCATAAAAAAGAAAAATCCTCCCTTACACTCCTTTCCAACAGTTCCCATTTGAAGCCATTTGTCAGATGTATGTATTGTGATTATTTTTACCACTGTGATGAACAGTTCTTAATAGAGTCCAATTTTTCAGATTTTTCCTTTATGAAGGGTGCTGTTTGTGACTTAAAGGTCTTTGCTCTAAGGACACAAAGATGTTTTCTTTTAAAATCTTTATTTTATCTTTCAAATTTAAATTTTCAACCCATCTGGAATTGTTCTGAATATTGTGTGACGTAGGAACAAGGTACACTTGTTTTTGAAATAACTATTCTTCTTCACTGTACTACAGTGTTGCCGTTGTCATAAATCAAGTGATTGTATATGTGTAGTCTGTTTTTGGACTCTCTTCTGGTTTTGTTCAGTTTATTCTTGCATTTGTATCAGACTGTCTTAATTACTCTTACATTTATATTGTAACTTTATCATAGTTCATGATATCTGGTGGTAGTGTTCCGATTTTGTTATTCTTTAATGTTGCCTGGGTTGTTACTAGCCCTTTGTTTTTCCACTTTTTTTTTCATGCATGTCTTTATTTTATTACTCATCTACCCATACACTGGATAAAGGAGATGTTTGTCAGCCACAAGATTTTTACAATCATGAGGTCATAAGATAAAAGCCATATAATTATACAATCATTATCAAAGGTCAAGGATACTGGATTACAGTTTAAAATTTCAGGTATTTCCTTCTGGTTATTCTAATATACTAGAAACTAAAAATAAATATGTATACTTTGAGTCAGTAGTCATCATCATTTGTTAAATCCCAACATCTCTGTTACAATTCCTTCCTCTCCTTTGATCATTCCATATCTTGGCAATGAGTATTCTAACTTCTTAGTGTGGAAAAGGGGTGTTGACATTATGGGTAGAGGAATGAAACTGGTTGATGTTCTTGGAGATACTGTTGCCTATTTTCAAGGCTTATCTGGCAGAGGAACAATCTGGAGGCTTTAAGTTTCTGAAAAAATAAACTTAATAAGTAAAACTTTATATAGAGTCTTAGAGCCTAGGGTATTCTTTAGAGTTTTCAGAAATACTATTGGTTGGGTTCGGCATACTGTGGCAATGTGCAATAACTGACTGAATCTTGTATAAGAGTAACCTCCAGAATGACCTCTCAATTCTATTTGAAGCTTGTTTTGTTTAATTTCTTTACCCCCTCTTGTTCAAGAAGGCATAGTCAATCCCACAATACCAGGACCAGGCTCATCCTTGGGAGTCATGTCCTCACGTGGCAGGGATAGAGGGAGAGTAGTGAGTTTATTTGCAGAATTTGGCTTGGAGAAAGAAGCCACATCTGAGCAACAAAAGAGGTTCTCTGGGGTGACTCTTAGGCATAATTATAAATAAGATTAGCTTTACCATTACAGAAATAAGTTTCATAAGGGCAGGCTTCAAGATTGAGAGCTTTGCTTATTAGATTGGGAGTTCTTAATGCTTGGGAGTCTAAGGAATTCCCCAGGTAGGGATGTTTAATAGTTCCACATTTTTTCTCTAGTACTTCAAGGGACTTTGCAATACAATTTTATTTTCTGTCCACAGTACTCTGGAATGTATCAGGGTATTACATTAACCTGTACTGAATAACAAGAACTCATTCCCTATTCTAGGTTCCATCTAATTAGGTTGTTTAAATAAACTGATCAGATAGGTTGTTATGTAGTATGTTACAGAAGATTTAAATTTTGGACAAATAAACATCTCTTCTTTTGTCTCACATGGAAGTTAAAGTTTTAAAATACAGATAATATCATCCTTTACCCTATGTTCTGATTCACCTTTGTCTTAACCAGATCAGTTTTATTCATATCTCTAATTGAAGTCTGATCCTTTTTTCAGCTTCTTTTAACAATTGCTGTATGGCATAATGCTGACTTTCAGAGCTGGAACTCTTAACTCTGAGTCCCAGATGTCACACAAATAACCATAGTTCCAGGGAACTACCAGATTATACACTAAGAGCATGGCACACATACATACAACATGGTATTCTGGTCTGATTTAGTGTGTCTATTCAGAGGACAGAATTTGGCAATTTTTTTTGAGAAAAAAGTGGTTATCTGCTTCAAAGATAATGAGAATTTAGTGGCATTGGTTAGAATTAGAGTGTTTGCTACCAATCATTTCCCTTCCCTACAGGCTTCCTGAGGGCTTTACCTCAAATGGGAATCAAAGTACCATTTTTATTAATAGATCTAAAATGCAATGCTTCAAAGCTTAACTAGTCATTCCTTTCCTCCAAAACTAAATCTTGATACCTTACCACTCTGGTTAGATAACTGGAGAATGAAAGCTGAAGAATGGGAGGAGCAAAGAAACCAGGCCTGCTTATTATTTCCTGAATTAATTTATCCATTGGTTGCAGAACTGAGGTGGCGAAAATTAGAAAATGGCCACCCCACTTCAAAATGCCAGTGCCTCTTTAAGTCTGCTAACTACCCAGAAGAGGAAGTAGGTCATGGAGAAAAGTCAAACATGGATGAGCCTAACGTAATCCTGCCTGTCAGTAAAGTTTAATGTTCTAGAATTTGCCCACTTGGCATGGTGATCTTCCTACTTGTGAGGGCTAGTCAAGGAGGGAGGTGAAGCAGCAGACCTGGCAGAGAAAAAGTTACAAAGATATGCCTCCCTCCCTGTAACTCCTTCTACTTTGTCACCTCTTTCTCATACTCATTCACCTCTCAGATTCAGATTTCTACAGCTCGGTCTCTTAAGAGTGTCAAAGGTCTTATAAGATGACAAGAGAAAACTTTGTTCCCAACTTGGAACTTTTTCCTTGGCCTTCTTTAAACTCTTCAGGTATGTGTGGTCCTTGAAATCACAGCTTTCTGGATTCATTGGAAGTATGAGGAGAACCTTCTGTCTTGGTCTTGGACCCTGTGACATTGAGGCTGGCTACTCAGTGGGTTTGGTGCCTCTTGGGGCCTTCTGAACTAATGCATTTTTTTCTTAAGCTTGGGTCTTTCTTTGAAATTTCCAGCTTCTTGGGGTCTTCTGAATTCACCAGGACATATGAGACAGGGCCCAAGCTCACCTTCTTTCTTCTTCATGGATGCAAGGCTCTTTAGTGGGCCCTCCTGACCACCGTCTTGACCTAACACAGAGGCTCCTCCAGGGCTCTCAGCTTCTGATGAGAGATCCTGAGGTTGTTCTCTGCAGAGCTTCGAAGCGCATGCCACTCCAGGCTTCTTTGAGGCTGGTTCCCTCTACTTCACACAGGGCTTTTTTTTAGATCTCCATACTTTCAGCATCATCAACCTCCAGATCTTCTAAGTAGGTTTAGCTGTTGGAAAGGTTTCCTTTGTTTTTTTTCCAGGGCACTGGTTCCTGTTTGTGGGCTTTGTACTGCTTCTTCCTTTTTGGAGGGAGTCTGTCCCTAGCCTTGTGAACCAAAGTTGAATCTCCCTCATCTTTCATGTAAATCCAGTTACCTTTATATCAGAGTCCACCTCTGCTGTCTGTCCAAGCTCCTTCCTGATCTTGGTCTTCCTCTCTGCTGCTAATGCTGAGGCCGCTCCCTCTTCAGCCTTCAGAGCTCTTGCTTCCTACCAATGGTGCATCTTGGCATCCATGTGTAAGATGACTTGCTAGCCATTCCAGGAGCATGCCCAAAGCTTCTTCCCAATTCTCCCTGTGGCAAGGGAGGCCAGAGTCCTGTGTTCCGCCCGGGCCTACCACTTGGGTTGGCCTTGACGCACCCTCCCCCCCACTTTACTATTACTTTTGTCTCGTGTTAGAGGAGACCAGATCATGCTAATAGGAATGGCTCCTTTGCAGTTTGATGAAATCTCATTGCATTTCCTAGCATAATTTTGTCATTTCCCTATTTGGCATAATCTTAAAATTCTAGCAAAATCTACTGTACATTTTAAGTAAGTAAATATATCTTACACTTCTGTTACTCAGAAATATTTACTCTTTTTACTTTAGGGATCCTCTCAAGTCATCCCAAATATGGCTCTATCCCTAAACTTATATGTAAGTATGGAACAACACTGTACTTTTCTTAGTTGATCAAATATATATCTTTTAACCTAAGTAAAATAATTTGTTTTTATAAAACGTTTTATCATATCTTACCCATAGTAGAGTTATGTGGTTGTATGCTCTGATTAATTAGTTTAAGTTTTTCATTAAATGAACTGCTTGGGCTTGAGGAGTTACTCGAAAGAGAGGCATTTTTTTTTCTATTTTCCTAATGGAGTAGGAAATATTAATTTTTAATTATTTTTAAATTTATTTATTAATTAAAAATTAACAAACCAAATAGAAATTAACATATATAATCAGTAATTCACAATATCATCACTTGGTTGCATATTCATCATTTCTTAGAACATTTGCATTAATTCAGAAGAAGAAATAAAAAGACAACAGAAAAAGAAATAAAACGAAAACAGAAAAGAAAAAAAAAGATTATACCTACCATACCCCTTACCCCTCGCTTTCATTGATCACTAGCATTTCAAACTAAATTTTAATTATTTTTTTAAAGATAAAGAGTATTTCAAAATAAGTTCTTTTTGTCTGTCTTTGGGGGATCCTCTAATCAAAATAAAGTTAAGCAAAACATTTCTATAGTGTAATTTACTTGCATTTTTGCAATGTAGTTAATAGAAAGGAAGCTAAATAGCCCAGAAAAAGAAGCTTTACGTGAGTCTTTTCAGACTAATCTCTCTTAAATACTGGAAACATACTTGATGAAGCAACAGGCATATTTAGCTAGCCTTTCAGAATTCATTATTTAAGGGCGCGTAATTTGTGACACATAATTTTATTTTTAAAACAATCCTATAGAATTGGTTGGGCAAATGATATAGTCTCATTTTACAGAAAAAGAAATGGCTTAAATCCCATGACTTGACTAGAACTCTGTTTTGATTTCTTATTCATTCCTCTTTTCATTGTACCTTTATGATATCTCTACTGTCTATTAATAAAGTAATTAATGAATTATAATTGATTTATTTTATAGCAATTTGGCTTATTTTATTTTGAGAAAGTGAATTTTATTCACAGAATCTTCTTATGAACCATCATACTATTGTTACTATTTCAGAAAATCTCAGTGTCCCCAAACCAAAGACATTAGAACCACAGTTTAAAAATATCCTTTTAGAAAATACTGTAGTCTAAAAAGACATGTTGAGTCACATTTTCTGTTTGTTTACAATAAGTTGCTTGTATCATGGGATACTTTGCTGGAAAGCTTTCTTATGTGAAAACCTGCCAAGAGAAGTTTAAGAATCTGGAGAATTCCCCTCTTGGAGAAGCTTTACGATCAGGACAGACACGACGATCTTCACCACCTGGGTAGGCTAGATTCTGATTTTCACTTAAGGTTTTTATTTTTAGCTTTAAAATGGAAGGCAAAAATTAAATATTGCCATAGTCCAGGACTTCAGATTGCCTAACTGAAGGACCATTGGAAACCTGCCATTTTGCTGTATCATAAAGCTCATTTATTTCAAAAAGTAGAACAAGACTCAGCTATTGTTTTAAGTATAGAGTTACATCTTATATTGGGAGCACATATCTCAGAATAAAGAACTTTATCTTAATTTCATTTAGCAAACACTTTGGTTATTGTGTTTTGTAATTTTCTCTTGAATTCTGAAATTTTATCAATCCCATCTCTTAAATTTTGACTTATATAGTAGATAAAATATTTAGCCTTTTCCTGGTTTTCTTCAGACTATGGTTTGGTTTTTGTGTTGTGTAAATATAGATAAATATATCTGTCTGAATAGATAAATAATAAGATATTTAATTGTATTGGGAGCTAAGTTATTAATATATTCTAATTGGCAAACATCGTAGAGGCTATGAGAGATGGGATTACCTGTATTTGCATTAGCAAAAATAGTGTTTCTATATACTGCTGGCTATGAAAATAATTTCTCAATTAATGAAGGAAATGCACGTTTGTTGAATTTAGTCCTGATCTGAAGAACCTTTTCTACCCAAGAAACTTTAAAACACATTGAATTATCTTTATAGCCCAATAATTAGAAAGTTGGATACACCTTTCTGTATGTTAAAGGTGACTATTTTCCTGTTGTATAGTTGGGTCAGGACATATTTTTAAAGTTTTTGTAGCAGAGATATTCATTTTATTGTTTATAAATAATTATCTTAAAAATCCTGTGACTGCTTTGGAAAATAAGATACCTTAACACACTTCTTTAAATAAGGTGTAGGCAATGGCTTATATTTCTTATGTAATATGATTTAACCTTTTTGCAGGCACTATTCTCAAAAGTCAAAATATGACTCAAGTGTGAGCGGTGGTTCATCTTTTGTGACATCCCCAGCAGCAGACAACATAGAAAAAGAGATGCTTCCTCATTATGAGCCAATTCCATTCAGTTCTTCCATGAATGAATCTGCTCCCACTGGTATTACTGATCATATTGCCCAAGGTAGAAACTTCTCTTGAAATGAATTTCAGCCTTTAATGGTCCAACGTATGTATAAACTTTATTTGATGGCCCTTTCTACTGGATATTACCTGTGTTGTTCCATTGTCAGCCCAACACAGCATGTTTTCATTCATTCATTCATTTCTTCATTCAGCATTTCTTAAGGACCAGTGGGTACCAGGCATTATGCTAGGTGTAAAAGAAATAAAGATGAACAGGACCTAGTTTCTTGTCCCCGAGAAACTCTTAGTCTGTTAGAAGTTACAAAAATAAAAAGATGAATTACTAATACATCCCAGTAGTTGAGAATACTAACCCAAGTTCAGTGGAATAGTGAAGCAGCAACAAATTGTGTCTCGGGGGATGTAGAGGCTTCAAGAAGGCTTTGCAAAGATTACAGTTGATAGGCTGGTCTTAGAGGCTTTCAGCTTGTTTGTCTATAATGTGAGAAAAATAATAATTACCTGCTTTACAGAACTATTGTCAAGTGAGAAAATCCATGTGAAATGCTTTGTGAAGTTTGTGTAAATACTAGCTTTGAAGATCGCACAATGTAAGTGAAAGATCATAGATTTTTGATTAAGACCTGTATTTGAATCATGATTGACATTTGCTAGCTGTATGACTTTGGCAACTATAATTTGTGATCCCCTCAGTTTTTTGATCTCTCACATGGAGCTAATACCATCTCTCTTAAAGAACTGTTGGAACTACATAAAATAATCAGTGACAATGCCTGGCAACTTGTAGCCTCTTATTAAACCTCAGTTTCCTTCCTTCCTTCAATCTAGTTTGCAGTGAAAGGTGAGGAATTGGAAATAGGAAGGACAAATCATGACTCCTTACTGAAATCCTAATGTCCAAAAACCTTTTAAGACCCAAAGTTTTTTGGGTTTTTTTTTTAATAACTTAATTTGTGATAAAGTGTGACCTGAATTCATTTGGCAGCAGACCTTGACCTAAACTAACATAATGTTATTTATACTCTGTTTGTAAAGATTTAATGTAATTTTTCCTAGATTCTGTTCTAGAAATATAAATGTGCTTGCTTACTTGTTGCTGCCCCAGACCCCTGAATAGATGAATATTAAGTAATATAAGGGATATGTACTATAATGATTTCCTGAAGTCTGAAAAACACTGAATTGTGAAACACATCTGATCCTAAGGGTTTTGGATGAGGGATTGTGGACTCCAGTAGAATACTCTTTGAAAAAGTGTGCTTTGAAACAAAGACAATAAGCCAGTAACTGCGGGGAGTAACACAAGATTAAAGGAAGGACTTGGAGTTTTGTTTCTTTGGTTTAAGATGGGAAAGACTCAAATCTATATGTAGGTTAAAGGGAAGGAGTTGCTGTGGAGAGGAAGAGCACTTGAAGTGCTGAATAGTTAATGTATTGGACAGTGCAGATGTAGAACATTCTCGTAATGACAGAAAGTCTTATTGGACAGCACTGTTTTAGAGCAAAGGAGACAGGAGGCTTTTGATCTTGGAAAGGAAGTTAAGATGATCGAAGAGATTTTTAATGTTTGGATGAGAAGAATTGAGATTCTCTTAATCCTCAGCTTCTTTCTCTTTTTTATGCAGTAGGAAGAAAGACCTCCAATTAGAAGAGGAGGGAAGGGTGGGCAGATTAGGAGAGTGTAGCTGAAGTTGCTTTCTTTTCTCTAAAGCCAGCTGTCCTTGCCTGTCATTTTCCCAGTCTTTCAAGCTCAAATCCATTTTACTTGTATTATAGCCATTCACCAACTTTCTTTGTAATGATCTGCATCCTTCCTTTCATTTGTATTAGAAAAGTTCGCATTATATCTTTTACTACTTGCCTTCATTAGTTCTGCCTTCTCTTACTAGGAATTCAGATATTTCAGTCTTTAAAGTAAAAAGCACTCCTTTTTAGCTGTTATGAGACTTATCATAGATAGTTTATTACAGTTGTATTTAAGTCAATATCATGTTATCTTTTCTTATTCCTTCCAGGTCGTTATAAACTTCCCAAAGTAGTAAGTCACACTCCTACCATAAAGTAGGATATTTTAGTTTGGCTTTATAAGTGAAGGGAGTTTTCCCCAATCTACTTTCTGGTTTTCATTTTTATTATTTGTCACAAAATTACAAAACAATTAAATATTTTTCTTTTGAATGAGAAAAATTATCAGACCTGGAAGGAACCTTAGTGCTCATTTAGACGAACCTCCCTGTTTAACAGATGAGAAAAAAAAAAACGGGATTCGAAGGTTAGTGATTTGCCCAAGGACATTCGTTAATTGTTGCCCAAATAGGGGTATGTACTCAGGGTTCCTGACTACTCATCTAGTATACACCATCTCCTTCACAATTTTAAAAATATTTATGGTGAAGGGAAATGAGTTCAATAATTACTCATTACTAATGATATGGGAAGTGCTTTTAAACCCAATATAAGGTCATCCCTTTTTTTAAAAAAAAAAGAACTTATGTTTTAACAAGAAAAACTTGACCGTGGAACAATACTAGGGCTAATTTGCTTTATGTCAATGCAATATACATTGTAGCAAAAGAAAAGATTATGGTTGAAAACATTAATGTATAGTTATGTTGCTTTGAAAATTCGAATTATTCATTGGGATCATACTATTGTGTTCCAAAATTGTGTTGCTTACAGAAAGGTTTAAAATTTTTAAAATTATTATTATGTAAAAGTGGTATCTCAATTTGTATGTCTTATTGTGAAAACTTTGAAAACTATTACTTGTGATGTGGCATGAAAGACTTTGTAAATTAGGTAATAGTTCACTAAATGTTGTATTGTGTTAGTTTTAGTTAAGTTTTCTAAGAATGTTTACATTGGCCTGTTTTACTTAGTTGCATATTTTACAAACTATATTTAGTATTTGGTTCTATCAACAAATATTAAAAGTAGTCACTTCCTTATTTTACGTCAGTATTTGACTCTCATTGAGTCTTTGATAATATATATTGTTCTTGCTTTGACTCTAACCATTGTGAGATATAAAGAATAAATGCTGGCTCCCAGGTAAAAATTATAGTTAGGCACTTTCTTCTGCTTCAGTATTGCATCGTCAGACCTGAATGAAAACAATACACACTATGATTAAAGGCTATGCTTTATACTTTTCTGTAGCTATTTTCAAGTATTTTGTATAATATGAAGATGGTAAACAATCAAAAAAAATAACTAGAGTTGTTTGTATATAGACTCTGTGATCATAGAAACAGTTAACTATGGAAATTTACTAAATAAAATAAAAGCTACACTTTGTCACGTTCCGTGTAATTATCTCCAAAAGAATATACTTCTTTTTGATTCAGTACACAGTGTGAATAACTTTCCAGTTTAAAATATTAGCACCTTAATGCATTTAAGCTGTGCGGTTATATAATATGCATGTGTTTTTTTTTGGTTAATTTTTGATGTTGATTTTAAGTTTTAGAAATAAAGCCTTAAAGTGTAAGAGGAAGTAGAATCTACCTTCATAATTATCTTGGGGAAATTATAGAACCTTTGGAATGGTGGTAACAATTTGATCCTTTGTTTCACTTTTATTGTATTTTGATTTTAGGCCAGGAATATTTATAGAATTTAGTCATTTTGGATTTAATCCAAAACTTTTTATCACCATTCATTAACTGTTTGTTGTTTTAGGACCTGATCCCAAGCTTGAAGAAAGTCCTAAAAGAAAAAGTGTTACATATGAGGAATTAAGGAATAAGAACAGAGAGTCATATGAAGTAACTTTAACACAAAAGACTGATCCCTCAGTCAGGCCTATACAGGAAAGAATGCCAAAGAAAGAAGGTATGATAGTTTAGTCTGAATCACTTTTCTTTTTAGGATTGGAAACTGCAGTATTAGTTAAAATCAGTAATTATATTAATACTGAGATTTAATTCTTCAGGCAGTTAACCACAATAAAATTTTTTTTAAGAATAGTTATTTCACATTCATCAGTTCTTTGATTTTAAGTGTTCCGTAGGTCATTTCTCTGTTAGAAAGAATGAATTTGAAATAGTGGTATGACTTACAGCAGTAAAAGTAGTTTTGTAACTGTGTAGACATTACACATCCATTTGACTATTGTTTTTCCCTTATAAGAAGTCACTTTAGGGATCTGTACCCTTTTTATAATAAACCAGATTTGGTGAACTGAAGTTAATATAAATTGGCCGTAATCCCACTTGTGGCATAATAGCAGATTCATATCTAAGTGGGAGGATTGATTTCCTTCTACATTTGTGAAATAGGAATTTTATGATTTATGCCTACAAATCAGCTTATAAGGCATTTCTGAAAGAAGAGTTTAACTTTTTTTTTAAACAATATTATTGCTTTTAATTAATTGTTAATTTTAAGTTACATAGTAGAAGATCACAGTTGGTTTTAAGTTCTTTTGGAACAGCCATACATTTCCCAAAGTAAATTTTCCAGCAAAGAAGTTAACTTCAGAGAGTGCATTTTGAATAGAGTTTTTGTAGCTATTTCAGTGTAGAATTTTGGGATTTCTCAAGAGAAATTTAAGGGAATGTGTCATTGTTTTAAGGTTTTTTTATTCACGACTTTAAAAAATGAAGGAAGGAATAGGTCCTCAGTACCTCCTATCTGAAGATTCATATACTGCAAAGAATGCAAAAATACATAAAAATCCTTGGTATTTTTTATTGTCATTCTGCTAGCTATAGCCAGTTTTATTTCTAATTTTAGTGGTTGCTTCATTTAGAATCCTAATTTTTTTAGTAATATGCCCTAGCATTGATGTAAAAATATATCTAGCTTTGAAATATAATTGTAACCTACAAAATTACTTGTTAATGTTTGTCATTAAAAAATATATATTCAGCATGAACCTTAATATATTCAGTGACCATTACTTGGAATATATAAAGACTCATATTGGTGCTTTGTTCTGCTGTTGATTGAGAATTTAGACTGTAAGCTCCTTGAGGGCAGGTAGTGTTATATTTCTCATTTTTGTAATCTTTTATATGCTTGTGCTACATAGTGCTTTGCTACGAACTATCAAAATGAGTATTTTGGTTGTACCTTCTATAGTAATGGAGGTTAAGAAAAGGAAATGTAGTAGCCCTTTTGGTATTTGCTCTATTTTGATATTTTGGGTTGTGACTATGAACAGTCTTGAAGTTCTTTTATATGATGCAGTAATGTGAAATGATGAAACTTCCTTTGTGAAAAGAGTGCTAATATTTTTGTGTATTCTGTATATAATATAGAACAGGTGTGAAATAGTTTCAGTGAATGTTCTGTTCTAGAATCTAGACCAAATTTGACAGTACAGTATAGATTCACAGGGTCAAAATGTGTCACTTAAAGTTTTCAGTTACATTTTATGGAGAGAAATTGTGGATTTTTGGTAATTACTGAATTTGAGGGTTAAGTTATGGGAAATATTCTTAAGTGGGCAGTGTGTGGCTATAATATGGGTTCGTAGTGTAATATGTATTTTATAATTTACATTTTCCTAACTATATTCTTCTTTGGTTTTAAAAATAAACCTTACAAAATCCAAATTTTATAAAACAGATAAATTAAGGGGTGAGTTTTTCGTTATAAAATATTTCTTCGCTTAGCAAAAAAATCATATTTTTTACCAGTGTTAGTGACTCTCATTCCTTTTCAGATATAATTTGATTTATGTTCAACTTTTTTGGACTGTTGAATAAAAAGAGGATGTTTGGAGAATGGGATTTATCACTTCTGTGTTAATAGTATATTGATATAGTCAATATATCAATTTTTTTGTGATAAATTGTATCTCTGACTTCATGCAGTGTATTAGTCAGTTTCATCACAGGAATCTGATACCTTTTTTAAAAAAGATTGATACTGTACTATGGAGTGAAACTTATTAGTTGGGTTTCAACTTTTTTCACTGTTTTCTCATTGTGTTTTTTTTTCTCCGTACAAACTTTCTGAGCACACCAAAGTATAAAACTGCATGATGTTAATTCTTTCATTCTGCCTTTGTTGCATGAACTATTAATGAACTTTAGATTAGTTCTCAAATTTTTTATCTCAGAGCCTCTTTAGCACTCTTAAAAATTGTTGAGCTTGCCTGCCATGCCAGAGGACCCGGGTTCGATTCCCGGTACCTGCCCATGTTAAAAAAAAAAAAAATTTATTGAGGATCCAAAGAGCTTTTGTGTATGTGGATCATATTTATTGATACTTATCAAATTGGAAATTAAGACAGAAAATTTTAAAACACCACATCTCATTAACTGTCAGAGCTTCTGGAAAACTATGCTCGGGAGAGAATGAAAAAAGGGAAATAAAATCTGAGGGAGAAGAGTGTATAATGTCTAAGTATAATAATGAAAATATTTTTTACTTTATGGAGCCCCTGAATGTATCTTGGGGCAGGGTCCCTAATCCACCCTGAGAACTGCTTTTTTACGTTTTGTGGTTACTTTGGTCTTCTGAACAGTTGTAATTTATAGGTGGAGGGCAAGTATAAGAGAAGTGAAAATGTAAAAGATAGAGAAGATAGAAGAGTGTGTTGAAAAATATAATCTCATCTAAACTGCAGGAATATTTGAGACCGTTTTCCTCTTGTAGTATCACAGGTCATGTGAGAAGATTGTATTCACCACCACCTGAATACTCTACTATTTCTTTTACTATATTTTTTTGTGAAAAAAAATTCAAATGTTTGTTTTACTCATTTTTTATTCTCTTTTTTTGTGTGTGTGTGGAGGGTGGGTACATGCTATATATAATATATATTGCACTTAGGTAGTATGGTAACGTTGTCAAAGGCACCCAGGTTTTGGACCTAACCCAGACTTATGTTTACATTTCATTAGGCTTATACCTTGGGCAAGTTACTAATCTGTTTTCTCACCCTTAAAATGGAGGTTGTATTTATAAAGTTGTTACGAAGATCAAATATTTATAATATTTTTGTTAATTACTTGATAGAGTGCATTAGCATTTATATCCAACCTCCCAGTCACAAAAGGCCAACTTATTTTCATAATTACAAATTGATTTTCATATGTTTTTACTCAGATGATAGAGAAACATAACTTCATCATAAAACAGTAGCAAACTTAAAATAATTTCTTTTATTTCTGCTATTTGGAATCATCAATTATTTGTGCTTTTTTCCCCAGTCAAAGTAAACAAATATGGAGATACTTGGGATGAGTGAAGCATTGCATCATTGGACCTACTGAAGGAGTTTCAATATCCAACTTCATCTAGGTGGTCATGAATATTTGCATGATTTGCATTCAGCAAAAGTCTTCAAACACACATTTAAAACTGAAACCTGGGTTTTTGTGGTTTGGCTTATGATGTTTTTAAAAACACAGATTTCTGTGTTTGTGAAATATTGTGAAAATATACTCATTTTGGGGAACTATATGAATGATGGTGTTATATCATGATAGTATTTAGTTTTGTGAAATTGTTTTAAACATTACAGGACAAGGGTACTCTCATAAAACTCTCAGATTGTAATGCTCTAGAATCAGCCTATATGAAAATATGTGATATTTGCATGTTGAATTGGGGTGGGGGGGAGCAAGTATAATTTTAAGTGTTAAGCTTCACATCAAAAAATTATAAAAAGGCTTTCTCCAGTGTTTGCTGTACCACCTTAAAGTTGATGATAAATAAAATGTAAAGGAACCTGCAACAGCCCTCCTCTGATTAATTTGATTGTTTCCTTGTTTCCAATTTATTTATATTAAGTATCATAAGTGGTTTTTTGCAGGGCTGGGTAGTAGTTTTATTTATCTCTGAATATTTAATAGTATGACGAATATGGTTAATGATGAGTTGATTTACAGTAAATACTTGTTTTAATTTGCTGAAGTTTGATAAGGTGCAATATACCAGAAATGGACTGGCTTTTAATAATGGGGCTTTTAAAAATAATAGTTTACAGACTTATAGTTCTAAGATTGTGAAAATCTCCCAGTTACAGCATCAACAGGATGATACTTTCTCTGAAGACCTGTTACAGGCGAGTTTGGGCTCCTGTCAGCAAGGTGCATGGTGATGTCTGCTGGTCTTCCCAGTTGTTGCTTCTGGCTTCAGTGGCTTCCTCTTAGCTTTGGGGGATATGTCCTTTTCTCTCAGCTTTTCGGTTGTTTTTTTCTGTCAACTTCACTCAGTTTCATCTCTAGCTGCTGTATGTTTTATCCTTTTTTAGAGGACTCCAGCAAGAGGATTAAGACACACCCTGAATGAGGGGGGCACATCTCAGTTGAAATTACCTAATCAAAAGGTCCTACCCACAATAGGGCTACACTCACAAGAATGTATTAAAAGAACATGGCCTTTTCTGGCAAGCAAGTAACAAATTTTGATAAGACTTTGTACATAAAATTGTTACAGAAATGATTTAAGGCTTTGTGATATTTTGATAGAATGAAATTCATGTATTTTAGAAAGAACATGTCTTTTTGGGGCCCATAGGGTAGTTTGAAGTTCTATGTACTCCAGAATGGTCTCTCGACTATTTCTTTTTTTATTATTTAAGAAAACAAACTACACTTAACCACCAAAAATGGATATCTTAGTTCGCGTAACCATAGGCATATTTAAATAAAGTATCCATATAATCATTGTAACCTGTGTTTGTGCAGTAAGTTTCATAAACCAATTTAAAATTAAGGCAACAAGGAAAAAAATCTGTAAATTCAGATAACAATGTTTTAAAATTCTAAGTATTAAACACTAACTTAGATATCATTTGATCAGCTGTCAAAACTGAATGGTCTCAAAAGTTCAAATAGAAAGTTCTTAGAAATATCTGCATTGCCATAATAATGACCTATGTTACTAAATATTTTCCTGATTTCAGAAAAATATGAAGTTGCAAATATTTTTACAATTAACATGAAAATCTTAATCACCAAAAATGGGTATCTTAGCTTATCTATATTTAAGTATTTAAATTGGTTTTATAAAAAGGAAGGAAAAAATTTATAGAAACAGTGATCTAGTTTGCTAGCTGTTGGAATCCAATATACCAGAAACGGAATGGCTTTTAAAAGGGGAATTTAATAAGTTGGTAGTTTGCATTTCTAAGGCTGAGAAAATTTCCCAATTAAAGCAAGTCTATAGAAATGTCCAATCTAAGGCATCCAGGGAAAGATACCTTGGTTCAAGAAGGCCAATGAAGTTCAAAGTTTCTCGCTCATCTGGAAAGGCACATCATGAACACGTCAGGGTTCCTCTCTCATCAGGAAGGGCACATGGCAAACAGGGTGTCATCTGCTAGCTTCTCCTGGCTTCCTGTTTCATGAAGCTCCCCAGGAGGCATTTTCCTTCTTCATCTCCAAAGGTTGCTGGTTGGTGGACTGTGCTTCACATGGCTATGTCATTCTGCTCTGCTCTCTCTCAGATCTCTCATTCTCCAAAATGTTTCCTCTTTTATAGAAGTTCAGAAACTAATCAACACCCACCCAAATAGATGGAGATATGCTTCCACCTAATCCAGTTTAACAGCCACTCTTGATTAAATCACATCTCCAGGGTGATGAACTAATTACAGTTTCAAACATATAGTATTGAATAGGGATAAGAAGAAACAGCTGCTTTTACAAAATGGGATTAGGATTAAAAACGGCTTTTCTAGGGTGCATACGTCATTTCAAACCAGCACATACAGTTTCTTAAATTCTAAATAGTAAACACTACCTTAAATATCATTTTATTATCAAAACACCAAGTTATTACATCAACTTTGCTATAGTAGTGAGCTATGTTACTAAATATTTTCAAACTTTTTATTTCAAGAATTTAATATTACAAAAACTGCCTACAGTTTTTCTTTTTTACCTTTTTTTGTTGTTGTAAAGTATAACATATATATACAAAGAAAAAAAGCAGTAATTTTCAAAGCACACTTCAACAAGCAGCTACAGAACAGTTCCCAGAATTTGCATGGGCTACCATGCCCTCATATCAGATTTTTCCTTCTAGCTGCTCCAAAACACTGGAGAATTTACAAGGGTCATAATAATGGGACCATACAGTTATCTGTCCTTTCTGTCTGACTTATTTGACTCAGCATTATGTCCTTTAGGTTCATCCACATTGTCTTATGTTTCAGGTCATCATTTTGTCTAAATGCTGCATAATAGACCATCGTATGTATATACCACATTTTGATTATTCATCGTCTGTTGGGCACCTGCATTGTTTCCATCTCTTGGCAATTGCGAATAGTGCCACCATGAACATAAGTGTGCAAATGTCTGTTCATGACACTGCCCTCAACTTTTCTGGGATTATGCCAAATATTGGTATGGGTCATAGGGCAACTCCATTTAGTTTTCTGAGAAATTGCCAAACTGACTTCCGCAGCAGCTGAACAATTTTATGTTTCCACCAACTGAACAAGTGTTCCAATTTCTCTACACTCTCTGTAACAGTTTCTTGTTTAATAGCAGCAGTTCTTACAGGTGTGAAGTGGTATCTCGTTGTTGTCTTAATTTACATTTCCCTCATAGCCCATGAATATGAGCAGCTCTTCATGTGCATTTTAGCCATCTGTATTTGCTCTTCAGAAAAATGCCTATTCATTTCCTCTGCCCATTTTATAATTGGATTGTTTGCTCTTTTGTTAGTGAACTGTATAATTTCTTTATGTACACAGGGTATCAAGCCTTTGTCCGATATGTGGTTTCCAAATATTTCCTCCCATTGAGTTAGCTGCCTCTTCACCTCACTTTAACAAGGTCCTTTGAGGCACAGAAACTCTTGAATTTAAGGAGTTCCCATTTGTCTATTTTTTCTTTGACAGCTTGTGCTTTAAGTATAAAGTTTACGAAGCTAGCTCTTATTACTAGATCTTGAAGATGTTTCCCTACATTTTTTTCTGGAAGTTTTATGGTACTGGCTCTTACATTTAGGTCTTTGATCCATTTTGAATTAATTTTTGTATAGGATGTAAGGTAGAGATCCTCTTTCATTCTTTTGGCTATTGAAATCCAGTTCTCCCATGCCATTTATTGAAAAGACTGTTCTGTCCAATTCAGTGGATTTGGGGGTCTTACCAAAGATCAAATGTCCATAAATTTGGTGCTCAGTCTCTGCACTCTCGATTCTGTTTAACTGGTCAGTCCTGTCTTTGTGTCAGTACCATGCTGTTTTGACCATTGTGGCTTTATAGTAAGTTTTAAAGTCAGAACGTGATAGACCTCCTAGTTGCTCCTCTTTTTTATGATATCCTTAGCTATTCAAGGTTTCTTTCCCTTCCATATGTGTGTGTGTGTGTGTGTGTGTGTGTGTGTGTGTATACAAATATATATATTTGGTAAGAGCAGGCTCTGGGAATCAAACCCATGTCTCGGGCATGGCAGGCAGAATTCTAACACTAAGCAACTGCACCACCTCCATATAAATTTGATAACGGGTTTTTCCAAGTCTTCAAAATGGTATTGCACTGAATGTGTAGATCAGTTTGGGTAGGATTGACATCTTGATGATACTCAACCTTCTTAATCATGAGCATGAAATATCTCCATCTATTTAGGTCATTTTTAATTTCTTTTAGCTATTTTTTGTAATTTTCTGTGTATAAGTCCTTGACATCCCTGGTTAGGCTTATTCCTAGGTACCTAATTCTTCCAGTCACTATTCTGAATGGAATTTTTTCCTTAGTTGTCACATCAGATAAGTCATTACTTGTATGTAGAAACATTACTAATTTTTTTACATTAATCTTGTATCCTGCCACTTTGCTGAATTTGTTTATTAGCTCAAGCAGTTTTGCTGTAGATTTCTCAGAATTTTCTAAGTATAGGACCATGTCATCTGCAAATAATGGAAGTATTACATCTTCCTTTTCTATTTAGATGCCTTTTATATCTTTCTCCTGTATAGTTGCTGCAGCTAGTACTTATAATTCAATGTTGAATAATAGTGGTGACAAGGGGCATCCTTGTCTCATCCTCGATCTCAAGGGGAATGCTTTCGTTTCTTGCTATTAAGGATGATGCTGGCAATGGGTTTTTCATATATGCCTTTTATGATATTGAGAAAGTCTCCTTTGATATCTAACTTGTGAAGTGTTTTTATCAGGAAAGGATGCTGGATTTTGTCGAATGTTTCATCAGCATCAATTGATGTGATCATGTGATTTTTCCCCTTTCGATTTGTTAATATGCTGTATTACATTGATTTTCTTAAATTGAAACCACCCTTGCACTCCTGGTATGAATCCCACTTGATCATGAGGTGTAATTCTTTTAATGTAGTGTTGGATATGATTTGCTAGTATTTTATTAAGAATTTTCACATCTACATTCGGTAGGGAGAGTGTCTAGTTTTCTTTTCTTGAATCATCTTTATCTGATTTTGGTATTAGAGTGATGTTAGCTTCATAAAATGAGTCAGATAGCATTCCTTTTTCTTCAGTATTTTGGAAGAGGTTGAGCAGGATTGGCATTAGTTCTTTTTTAAATGTTTGGTAAAATTCTCCTGTGAAGCCATCTGGTCCTGGGCTTTTTTTGTGGGAAGATTTTTGATGACTGATTGGATCTCTTTACTTGTAATTGGTTTGTTGAGATCTTCTATATCTTCTCAAGTCAGTATAGGTAATTCATTGTGTTTCTAGAAATTTGTCCATTTCATCTAAGTTGTGTAGTTTATTAGCATATATTTCTCATGTTTTTTTATTAATTTTTAAATTTTTTTAAAGTACCAAAAAATACCAAACAAATGCAAACATTCGTAACTTTTGATCATTCCGTTCTACATATATAATCAGGAATTCACAATATCATCACATAGTTGCATATTCATCATCATGATCATTTCTTGGAACATTTGCATCTATTCAGAAACAGAAATAAAAAGAAAACAGAAAAAAATTCATACATAGCATACCCCCGATGCCTCCCCCTCACCGATCACCAGTATTTCACTCTAAATTTATTTTAACATTTGTTCCCCCTATTATTCATCTTTATTCCATATGTTTTAATCATCTGTTGATAAGGTAGATAAAAGGAGCATCAGACACAAGGTTTTCACAATCACACAGTCACATTGTGAAAGCTATATCATTATACAATCATCTTCAAGAAACATGGCTACTGGAATACAGCTCCTGCACCACCTCCATATAAATTTGATAACGGGTTTTTCCAAGTCTTCAAAATGGTATTGCACTGAATGTGTAGATCAGTTTGGGTAGGATTGACATCTTGATGATACTCAACCTTCTTATCCATGAGCATGAAATATCTCCATCTATTTAGGTCATTTTTTAAACATTTCAGGCAGTTCCCTCCAGCCTCTGCACTACATCCTTTTTTTTTGCTTAGTGCAAAATGTTTAATATGCATGCAACAAATAAAGTACATCAAGGCAAAAAAATACAGGTGGTAATACTAGCATTTAATTCAGCATTCTTTTTTTATATGTACAATAAACACTATCACCTAAAATTTAAAGATTGAGACATACGTTGTTTTATCATGCAAACATTAACAAACTATCTTTATAATTAGCTTGAAATGAACTGTGTAAGAAACCTGAATTTCACAATTGCAGAGGAATTTTTACACCAAGAGCTCCAAGAAAGGAGGAAATTTCATGATTCTCAGCTGTCATGTTTAAATCTGCATTTAGCAGCATGTTAAGATGCACAAGTACTGTATATACTAAACAAACCTAAAAAAATTAGCAGTTATGCAACCTTGAATTTACTTTCTGTATTATAAAAATGTATGGAGAAAAATTAACAATGTTTTTATTATTATTATTACTAAGGGATTATAAATGTCAGTTGAGAGTGGACCATGAATTATAAAGCTTTTAAACATTCTGATAGTTCTTAGGAAAGGAGCAATAATGCTCAAGCCAATCTAAAACTTTTCAAGTGTATATATATATATATATATTTTCTTTTTTTCCTTTCCACATCCATTTCCTTCCTCCTTTCTCAAAGTTTTCAGTCCCCATTGCATACCTTCCTTCCATCTTTCATCCTGATCAAAAACTGCTTTGGATAGATACCTCATATACAATAAACTATACAGGATTGAGAACAGATTAAAGGTACCGTTTTCTCAAGAATATTTGCACTTCTACATGCATTAAAGTCTTAAGCTAAAGGAATAAGCTCTGAGTATGTCTGGCATATAAGATAGAACTTATTTTAAGGACTTCCAAGTCTTACTTATCCCTGAAATGGCATGGTTTGTACTGTATTACTTATAAATAAGAAGAGCCTTATTACTATGATCTAAATTCTCTCAGTCTTGCAGGGAACCACCACACTCCTACATTTCTAATTACAAAGAATGAATGTGGTAAGTTCAATACTTTTTGCCTCCTTTCCAATTGTTTGAGGGGGAACATTCTTCCTATATGTCAAAGGTTGAATATAATGTTTTATTAATAAACATATGAAGCCCCCTATTATACATATTGTAGCCTCTTCATGTAAACAATGTATAAAACTTCTTTGGCACAACTAATCATGTTTTCCTCATTATTTACTATAGAAAATATGCTTCATGCATTTTCTATCTTAATATGGTAGAGTTTTTAGGGAGAAATGGTTATTATTTGCAGTTGTCACAAAAATAGCAAAAAGACTTAAAATAGAGATCATAGCTTTTTAAAGAAGAAAACTAATTTACTACCTGCAGAAGTGTAGGGATTTTTAAGATTAGCATTAATTTTAAAATGGGATTATGGCATAATTAATGATAGAGGCTATAAAATATACAGAACAATTTATTGCACGAGAGAAAAAAATATGCACTGTGTCAGACATATTTATTGTTAAGTATGGGGATGACTTAAAACTTTGTGAATCCTTAATGTAGTTTGAAATCTTTCCTGATAAAATACTTTTTTCAACATTTGTTGTATGTTTTTTAATGTTTTCAATGTTTGAGGCATATATATTTTAAAATATATAACCTGTTAAGGAAATCTTGGGAAAATAAAGGTTAGAAATTTGCTTTCCAGTTTAACTAAAGGGTCTAGAACACTGTAAAACACTTTCCCTACCTTAATGAATTTCTTAGTAACTGCCTAAAAAGGCACATTTCTACAAAATTTACAAAATGTTAAGTGGAATGTTAAGCTGATTCCACATAATAAATGCTAAGGAAAAACTGAATAAGCCACTATGAAAAAACTGCTGTGGACCCTAGCCTCATATTAAAAAGGAGGCATTTAAATATTAGAACCTAAGAAGAAATTGAGAAAATGACATTTTAGTCATTTTTTAAAACCAATCATTGACTAAAATAGTGAAAGAAAATACTTAACCTAAGTCTCCAGAAAGAACCTTGAACTCAGTCTCTGGTGACTAAGATATATTCAAACAAATATATGAAAATAAGTTGAATAATAAATATGTACAGTTTGCAATGGATTATTAATTTGAAGTTATCTTTGAAAGTTTTTTTTCAAAGTCTATTCACTTTTAAAACTACTTCAGTGACATTCCTCAATGACAAATAATGAGATTTTTCAAAATGAAAAATTTTGAAAATGGCAAGGTCATTACATTATTCAATTGGAATTTTATAAGGAGTGGACTGAACTCTGCAATTTCAGTGATAGAATGCCAATATGTCTGCACTACATCTTGACTAACAAGGTATTATCTATCTGATGCATAAGAATAACCTCCAGGATAACCTCTTGACTCTGCTTGGAATCTCTCAGCCATTGACACTTTGTCTCATTTCACTCTTCCCCCTTTTGGTCGAGAAGGTTTTCTCAATCCCCTGATGCTGAGTCTCAGCTCATTCCAGGATTTCTATCCCACGTTGCCAGGAAGGTCAACACCCCTGGGAATCATGTCCCATGTAGACAGGGGGAGGGTGGTGAGTTTGCTTGTTGTGTTGGCTGGAGAGAGAGGCCACATCTGAGCAACAAAAGAGGTTCTCTTGGGGGTGACTCTTAGGCCTAATTTTAAGTAGGCTTGACCTATCCTAAGTGGGGTTAAGCTTCATATGAATAAACCCCAAAGGGGGCTTAGCCTATAGCTTTAATTGTCTGCACTGCTTGTGAGAATGTCAAGAATTCTCCACTTGGGGAAGTTGGATTTTCCCCCTTTCTCATCATTCCCCAAAGGGGACTTTGCAAATACTTTTTTACTCACTGTTCAAATCCCTCTGGGATTTATCAGGGCATCACTCTGGACAAACAAAATCTCATGTTCTTAAGGTTCCATGTACTTATGGTGTTCAATTAAGCTGTCTACATAAGTTATATTAGGAAATGCAATAGTCAAAATATAAACTTTGCACCAAGTAAACATTTTTTGCTTTAGTCTCACATAAGGTAAAATTTTAAAATATTAATTGCCATCTATTTTCAGCACCCTGCAGTAATGACATTCCTTTGTTCTTCCTCACGCAAAAACATTTTTAAATTTGTACATTTAGTCACTATCATACACTCTAGGCATTCCTAGATTATACAATCTCAGTCTTTATCATCTATCTTTCTTTCTGATTGCATTTGTGCCCCCAGCCCTCCTCCCTCTATCATTCTCACATTCAGCTTCATTCAGTGTTTTAACATAATTGTATTACAGTTAGGAAGTACTGTGCTGTCCATTTGTGAGTTTTTACATTCAGTCCTGTTGCACAATCTGTATCCCTTCAGCTCCAATTACCCAATATCTTACCCTATTTCTACCTCCTCTCTGTTACCAATGAAATTCTCCAAATTTATTCACTAATGTCAGTTCATATCAGTGAGACCATACAGCATTTGTCCTTTTGTTTCTGGCTAATCTCACTCAGCATAATGTCCTCAAAGTCCATCCATGTTGTTACATACTTCATAAATTTATTCTGTCTTACAGCTGCATAATATTCCATCGTATGTATATACTACAGTTTGTTTAGCCATTCGTCTGTTGATGGACATTTTGGCTGTTTCCATCTCTTCGCAATTGTAAATACTGCTGCTATAAACATTGGTGTGCAAATGTCTGTTTGTGTCCTTGCCCTCCTGTCCTTGATACCTAACAATGGTATTGTCGGGTCATATGACAATTCTATATTTAGCTTTTTGAGGAATCGCCAAACTGCCTTACACAGCTGTTGTACCATTTGACATTCCCACCAACAGTGGATAAGTGTGCCTCTTCCTCCACATCCTCTCCAGCATTTGTCATTTTGTTTTATTGATAATGGCCATTCTGGTGGGTGTGAGATGATATCTCATTTAGGTTTTGATTTGCATTTCTCTAATAGCCAGGGAAGTTGAGCATCTCTTCATGTGCCTTTTGGCCATTTGTATTTCCTCTTCTGAGAAGTGTCTGTTCAAGTCTTCTGCCCATTTTGTAATTGGGTTGGCTGCCTTTTTGTTGTTGAGTTGAACAATCTCTTTATATATTCTGGATACTAGACCTTTATCTGATATGTCATTTCTAAGTATTGTCTCCCATTGTGTAGGCTGTCTTTTTACTTTCTTGACAAAGATCTTTGATGCATGAAAGTGTTTAATTTTGTGGAGTTCCCATTTATTTATTTATTTCTTCATTGCTCGTGCTTTGGGCGTAAGGTCTAGGAAACCGCCTACTGGTATAAGATTAATATATTTCCCTACGTTTTCTTCTAACAGTTTATGGTCTTAGATCTAATGTTTAGGTCTTTGATCCATTTTGAGTTAACTTTTGTATAGGGTGTGAGATATGGGTCTTCTTTCATTCCTTGGCATTATGGATAGCCAGTTCTCTAGGCACCATTTATTGAAGAGACTGTTCTGTCCCAGGTGAGTTGGCTTGACTGCCTTATCAAAGATCAATTGTGCATAGATGAGAGGGTCTATATCTGAACACTCTATTCTATTCCATTGGTCATTGTATCTATCTTTATGCCAGTAACCATGCTGTTTTGACCACTGTGGCTTCATAATATGCCTTGAAGTCAGGTAGCATGAGACCTCTGACTTCATTTTTTTTTCTCAGGATACTTTTAGCTATTCGGGGCAACTTGCCCTTCCAGATAAATTTGGTTATTGGTTTTTCTATTTCTGAAAAGTAAGTTTTGGGTATTTTAATTGGTATTGCATTGGATCTGTAGATCAATTTAGGTAGAATTGACATCTTAGCTATATTTAGTCTTCCAATCCATGAACATGGTATGCCCTTCCATCTATTTAGGTCTTCTGTGATTTCTTTTAACAATTTCTCGTAGTTTTCTTTGGATAGGTCTTTTGTCTCTTTAGTTAAATTTATTCGTAAATATTTTATTCTTTTGGTTGCAATTGTAAATGGAATTCTTTTCTTGATTTCCCCCTCAGATTGTTCATTACTAGTGTATAGAAACACTACAGATTTTTGAGTGTTGATCTTGTAACCTGCCACTTTGCTGTACTCATTTTTTAGCTCTAGTAGTTGTGCTGTGGATTTTTCAGGGTTTTCGACATATAGTATCATATCACCTGCAAATAGCGAGAGTTTTATTTCTTCTTTTCCAATTTTGATGTCTTGTATTTCTTTTTCTTGTCTATTGTCCTGGCTAGAACTTCCAACACAATGTCGAATAACAGTGGTGATAGTGGACATCCTTGTCTTGTTCCTGATCTTAGGAGGAAAGTTTTCAGTTTTTCCCCATTAAGGATGATGTTAGCTTTGGGTTTTTCATATATTCCCTTTTTCATTTTGAGGAGGTTCCCTTCTATTCCTATCCTTTGAAGTGTTTTCAACAGGAAAGGATGTTGAATTTTGTCAAATGCCTTTCCTGCATCAATCGAGATGATCATGTGGATTTTCTGCTTTGATTTGTTGATATGGTGTATTACATTAATTGATTTTCTTATGTTGAACCATCCTTGCATACCTGGGATGAATCCTACTTGGTCATGATGTATAATTCTTTTAATGTGTTGCTGGATTCGATTTGCTAGAATTTTGTTGAGGATTTTTGCATCTATATTCATTAGAGAGATTGGTCTGTAGATTTCTTTTTTAGTAATTTCTTTGTCTGGTTTTGGTATGAGGGTGATGTTGGCTTCATAGAAAGTGTTAGGTAGCTTTCCCTCCTCTTCAACTTTTTTGAAGAGTTTGAGCAAGATTGGTACTAATTTTTTCTGGAATGTTTGGTAGAATTCACATGTGAAGCCATCTGGTCCTGGGCTTTTCTTTTTGGGGAGCTTCTTAATGACTGATTGAATTTCTTTACTTGTGATATATTTGTTGAGTTTGTCTATTTCTTCTTGAGTCAATGTTGGTTGTTCATGCCTTTCTAGAAAGTGTCCATTTCATCTACATTGTTGTATTTATTAGCAAAAAGGTGTTCACAGTATCCTGTCATTACTTCCTTTATTTTTGTGGTGTCAGTGGTTATGTCTCCTCTTCCATTTCTGATCTTATTTATTTGCATCCTCTCTCTTCTTCTTTTTGTCAATCTTGCTAAGGATCCATCAATCTTATTGATTTTCTCATAAAACCAGCTTCTGGTTTTGTTGATTTTTCTCAATTGTTTTCATGTTCTCAATTTCATTTATTTCTGCTCTAATCTTCATTATTTCTTTCCTTTTGCTCACTTTGGCGTTAGTTTGCTGTTCTTTCTCTACTTCTTCCAAGTGGACAGTTAATTCCTCGATTTTTGCCCTTTCTTCTTTTTTGATATAGGCATTTAGGGCAATAAATTTCCCTCTTAGCACTGCCTTTGCTGCATCCCATAAGTTTTGATATGTTGTATTTTCATTTTCTTTTGCCTCGAGATATTTACTGATTTCTCTTGTAATTTCATCCTTGACCCACTGATTGTTTAAGAGTGTGTTCTTGAGCCTCCACATATTTGTGAATTTTCTGGCACTCTGCCTATTATTGATTTCCAACTTCATTCCTTTATGATCTGAGAAAGTGTTTTGTGTGATTTCAATCTTTTTAAACTTGTTGAGACTTGCTTTGTGACCCAGCATATGGTCTATGAGAATGATCCATGAGCACTTGAGAAAAAGCTGTATCCTGCTATTGTGGGGTGTAATGTTCTATAAATGTCTGTTAAGTCTAGCTCATTTATTGTATTATTTAAATTCTCTGTTTCTTTATTGATCCTCCATCTAGATGTTCTGTCCATTGATGAGAGTGGGGAATTGAAGTCTCCAACTATTATGGTAGATGTGTCTATTTCTCCTTTTAGTGTTTTCAGTGTTTGCCACATGCATTTTGGATCATTCTGGCTCAGTGCATAAATATATATGATTGTTATGTCTTCTTGCTGAATTGTTCCTTTTATTAATACATAGTGTCTTTCTTTGTCTCTTTTAACTGTTTTACATTTGAAGTCTAATTTGTTGGATATTAGTATAGCTATTCCTGCTATTTTCTGATTGTTATTTGCATGGAATATCTTTTCCCAACCTTTCACTTTCAACCTATGTTTATCCTTGAGTCTAAGATGTGTTTCCTGTAGACAGCATATAGATGGGTCCTGTTTTTTAATCCATTCTGCCAGTCTATGTCTTTTGATTAGGGAGTTCAATCCATTAATATTTAGTGTTATTACTGTACAGGTAGTACTTTCTTCTACCATTTTGCCTTTTGGATTTTATATGTCATATCTACTTTTCCTTCTTTTTACCTTTGCTGATAGTCTTCCTTTCTACACTCTTCTCCACACCTCTCGCTTCTGTCTTTTTGTATCTGTCTCTAGTGCTCCCTTTAGTATTTCTTGCAGAGTCGGTCTCTTGGTCACAAATTCTCGCAGTGATTCTTTTTCTGAAAATGTTTTAATTTCTCCCTCATTTTTGAAGGACATTTTGCTGGGTATGGAATTCTTGGTTGGCAGTTTTTCTCTTTTAGTAATTTAAATATATCATCCCACTGTCTTCTCACCTCCATGGTTTCTGCTGAGAAATCTATGCATAGTCTTATTGGGCTTCCCTTGTAGGCGATGGATTCCTTTTCTCTTGCTGCTTTCAAGATTCTCTCTTTCTCTTTGACCTCTGACATTCTGATTAGTAAGTGTCTTGGAGTACATCTGTTTGAACCTATTCTCTTTGGGATATGCTGCACTTCTTAGATCTGTAATTTTAAGTCTTTCATAAGAGTTGGGAAATTTTCAGTGATAATTTCCTCCATTAGTTTTTCTCCTCCTTTTCCCTTCTCTTCTCCTTTTGGGACACCCATAACACGTATATTTGTGTGCTTCATATTGTCATTCATTTCCCTGAGTCCCTGCTTATATTTTTCCATTTTCTCCCCCTATATTTTTTTTGGCTTGTCGGATTTCAGATGTTCTGTCCTCCATTTCACTAATCCTATCTTCTGCCTCTCAAAATCTAACATTGTAGGTTTCCATTGTTTTTTTTTTCATCTCTTCTACTGTGCCTTTCATTCCCATAAGTTCTGTGTTTTGTTTTTTCAGACTTTCAGTTTCTTGTTTTTGATCATTCCTTGCCTTCTTTATATCCTCCCTCAATTCATTGATTTGATTTTTGATGAGTTTTTCCATGTCTGTTTGTACATTCTGCATTAATTGTTTCAACTCCCGTATCTTATTTGAATTGTTGATTTGTTCCTTTGACTGGGCCATTTCTTCAATTTTTCTTCTGCGATTTGTTATTTTTTGCTGGAGTCTAGGCATTTAGTTACTTTAATTAGTTTATTCTGGAGATTGTTTTCACTTCTTTTACCTAGGGTTTTCTTGCTAGATAAATTTGTTGTCTGTCTGTTTTTTGACATTCAGTTCAGCTTTCTCTGGACC
>PVIY010022138.1:0-41302 GCA_004026745.1 Myrmecophaga tridactyla | reverse complement strand
ATTACTGAAGCACTAAGGAAAAAAACCCATTTCAAAAGAAGTTTAATTAAATTGCAAGAGAAAACACAGGTGCATAAAAAACCCTACAAGCTGCAAATGAAAAGAGAGATGCATGAAAAGCCTGAAGCAGAGACAAATAATTTTTTTAATATGACTCTCATTATCAGTACTTGTGACAATTAAGACTTGGTAAACATGGCTTTTAGTAATTGTGAATTAATTTCTTCCTCTGTTAACTTGCAGGATTTCATTTGCTAGTATGTGAAGAACTCTATACATTTTTGATTCTCTCAACTTAGTAATTAAGCCAGTATTAATAAATATTTATTATTTTTAATAATATTTTTAATAATAAATATCCTTATTACTGCACCTACTACCATCTATAGAAGTTAAACACAGGTACTTACAGGTTAAACATTTCATAATTTAAACTTTAAACCAAGTCAGGCTAGCACTCAATAATAATTATTATCTAATCAAGAATCTCAGCAACATAAACTTATTGTTTCAAATTTCCATGTAGGGGCAGGGCGAAGGCAGTGGTAGAATTCTTGCCTGCCATGGGGGAGACTGGGTTTGATTCACAGAGCATGCACTACCAAAAGAAAAAAAAAATTCCATGTAACACACAATCTTCAATAAAGATAATACCATTAATCTACAACCAACAAAGTATGTACTTTCAAATAATAGTAATAGATTTGTTCTTCACACAAATTTGAAAATACTGGTTAGAATGAGCACTCACCAATAATCAGCTACTAGTACATATTGGGTTGAATTTGTAATTGTCATTTAATAATAATGATGATGATATATAGCTAACTTTTTCTGAGTGCCTATTATGTTCCATAAAAACATAAATCATGCTAGACACTTTACAAACAATTACTCATTATCATTTAAACTGCTGGAGATAACATAGGCTTAGATATTGTACAACTATCCCAAGGTCACACATCTAGTGCTGGGGATTCAAACCTTTATCTGTCTGGCTACAAAGTACCATTTTGCCTCTGCATTTAAATATTTTCTAAATTTAGTTACTGAGTAATACTAGACTAAATGGAAATTGTTTAAACCTAGAAAAATAGTTTTTAGAATACTTTAGATTTGACTACTTAACAATACATGTCTGAAAACTATCCAGCGTCAACAAAGTACAAAAGAATATAGAAAACCAAAAATCGAGCCCCTCAAATGGACTACCTGCTTTTTATCATATACAGATGGAACTGAACGGATTAAAGGATCAAACTAATTCTCTTTTCTGTTACTAGTTCTTCATACGTGCTAAAAAAAAAAAAAGTCAAACTGTTGGGTTTAATCCACAGTGCACTGTTAAATTTAACTTTTTGGAATAAAATAAAAATTTCTCACTTTTGTAATGTTTGCTCACCTAATATTAATTAATCAACAATCCTATGAAATAGGTATTACTATTCCATTTTTAATAAAGAAAGAAAAGAAACAGAGGATGAAAAGGTTTGAATAACTTTCATACAGCTGAAAATGACAAAGCTAAGATCTGAATATTGGGCTAAATGTCAGGAAAGGAAAGCACAATTAAGAAAGAAATGAATAGAACTTCAAAATAATTTTTATGCTTTTTTGATCACTGATTCCTACACTCATGTAACTAAATTACAGAGCAAACTAACTACCTGATATGAAACACAGGATCTAAGGAAGAAAACATTTGCAAAAATGTAAGAATATTTGCTTTAAATTCTACATTTGAATATTTAAGAAAGAAATAATTGCCTGACCATGGTACATGCAGCTATTTATTATGACTAAAATTCTGGTATTACAGGAGATAAATTCAGATTACATTTGAATTTTGCAACTGAAAAACGCTTTAATGGCTAAAAGAAGAAACAGCTAGATTAAAATAAATGTCACAACGTTGTGAATACAATTAACAACATTGAAATATATATCTGAATGTGATTAAGAAATGAAATATTAGGCTGTATTTATAGTAACAGAATAAAATTTTTTTAAAATTAAAAAGACTTATAGATAAAACATTTGGGAGCTTAGCAATTAAGAGCCAATTTTCAAACCAGTGGAAATCCTCTCCTGTCACTAACACATACTCACACACACAGTGTTCCTAATATTTTTAGTGCCTCATTTTCAAAATATGAAATGAAACCCAAAGATCACAACATATTTTTAAAAAGCCTCTAAGACAAAAACAGACATATACACATGCAAATTCTAGAAACAAAGGCAACAATACATTAAAAGTTGAAAATATAATCAGTATTTTAAAAGAAATATAAGAAAACTGTTACATTCATGAAATGAGAAGAGAGCAATAAACAACTCTTGAAACTTGAAAAAAATACAATGAAAATTATTTTTAATTCAAAAGGACATTTAGAAGATAAGAGGTGAGGAAATCTTCCAGAATGTAGAACACAAAGACTAAGTAATATAACACAGGAGAGAAAAAATAAGAAAAGTAGAGTACCAATCCAGGAATCTTAATAACTGACTAGCAGGAATTTCAGAAAGAAAAAACATAGTAGAAGGAAATTTTCAAATAGTTAACCCACAATATTTTTCCAACTCTAAAGGAGCTGAATTTCCGTCTTCTAAAATGGACAACAAAAGTTTATGCCAGAACACACCACTGTAATATTTTAGAATCTTGGGAATAAAGAAAAGATCCCAGAAGATTAGAAAGATGAAGACAAAAGAGTAATAAATGAGGTATCAGCAATCAAAATGGCATCATACTTCCTAACAAGAACCTCAGAAACTTGAACACAATAGAGCAAGACCATGACTATACTAAGTGAACATTCCTTCCACAAGAGAGTTCTACACCTACCCAAGTGTAAGATTACAGACATTTTCAGACCTGTAAAGGAGATAAAAAAATATTGACCTCCTCTACCCACTTTCTCAGGAAACTACCAGAAGATATATCCACCCTAATAAGGGAGTAGAAGAGTAAAAATAGACATGGGATCTAACCCAAAGGGAAGTGAAGTAAATTTCTAAAACTATGGCAGTGAGAAATGCCAGGATAATATTTAGTAGAAGCCAAGAGAGCAATTAGTCTGGATTGGAGTAAAGGAAGGAAGGAAGGCTTCAGGAGGGATGTTTCCATGATAAAATGAAACTGAGATATCATCTAGTATCGTGGACCATACTGAGAGGATATATTTCTAATTCAAGAGAGAAAGCTAATGAACAAAAAATGGGGCAATTATTAAGTCCAGAAAAATGAAATGTAGAAGAAAGAATCATACCCTGTTAAGGTTCCTACTGCATGGACTCATAGATTTTAAAGCTGTAAAAGACCCTAGACCAAGAATTTCAATTTTATGAAGAAGAAAATTGGGCTCCAGAGAAGTGTGAGTAATGACCTTATGACTGTTTTATTAGTACCTAAGTAGAGACTGAACACTAGGCTTCCTGATATAAAGTCAAAACTTATTATATTATACCATTATACTACCATCATTTCTCTTTTGGAAAGTGCTAAGTAGTAAGTATAGTATATTTAAATCCTGGGTGGTCAGGTAAACAGTTCAGAAGTACTGGCCCTTCTTTTGGGGAAGTCAAACATATTCCGATTACCTAATATTTACTATAAATGCATACTGATCAGTTATAACTTCAGCATAAATAGCTTCCTGATGAAAGGGGTGCAGATTTTGAGTGGCTGTACCTGTAACGTGCATATCTCTTGGGAAGTAATTAAAACATTGACAATAAAACATTTAGATACTGATTTATAATTTACAAGGTTCTCTCACATGTTAGCTGAAACTCTGAAACCAGGGTTGTTTTTAAAAAAATCCAATTTACAGAGGCATAATTTACATACAATTAAGTAAAACACACCCATTTAAAGCATACAGTTTGAGAAGTAGGTTTTTTGCTTGTGCTCAAATCAACATTTACTCAGTTTTTGTGGACAGAAAATCAGGAATGGTTTAGTTGGGTCCTTCTGAGTCAGAGTCTCTTGTAAAGTTGTAGTCAAGCTGCCAGCCAGAGGAGAGTCCTCTAAAGGTTTGAGTGGTGCTGGGGATTTGCTTCCAAGATGCTCACTTAACCTGGATTTCTGGCTGAAATCTCTAGTTCTTGCTGGCTGTTGGCAATAGGCCTTAGTTCCTAATCTTGTAGAATTCTCCATAGGGCTACTTGGTGTCCTACCAATATGTCAGACGCTTCCCAGACTTTGATGAATTTAGAAAATTTTTACAACTGTATGACCATTACTACGGTGAAGACATAGAACACTTCCGTCACCCAATTTCCTTAGGTGCTCTTTCGGTCAATCCCTCCGTTCACTCCTGGCGCTTGGTAACTACTTATCTGCTTTCTGTTCCTGTTGATTAGTTTGTATTTGCTAGAACTTCATATAAACGGAATTGCAGAGTATGTAGCTTTTGTGTATGGATTTTTTCATGCAGTACTATGCTTTTGAGATTTATCCCTATTGTTGTGTGTTATCAGGTCATTCCTTTTCATTGCTGAGTGGTGTTCCATTAATATGGATGTATGCCACAATTTGTTTATCCAGTCACATACTGATGGCATTTACATTTTTTTTTTTTTCAGTTTGGGGCTGCTGCTAGAGAAAGCTGCTGTTAACATTTGAGTACAAATCTCTGTGCAGACGTGTTATTTTTCTTGTATAAATAAATACCTAGGAGTGAAATTATTAGGCCATATGCTAAATGTATGCTTAACTTTATATGAAACTATTTTTCAAAGTGGTTGTACTATTTTACATTCTCATTAAAAGCATGAGCATTCTAGTTACTACACATTCTCAAGAACACTTGGTTTTGTCAGTTTTTTAAAAGCGATTTTAATAGGTAAATAGTGGTACAGCGTTATGGTTTTACTGATTTCACTGATAATTAGTGATCTTAAGCATTTCATGTGTGCTTATTAGTCATTCATACTTCTTTTGTGAAATTTCTATTTAAATATTTTGCCCATTTTAAGATTATGCTATTTGTTGTAAGAATCTTCATGTATTATAGACACAATTCCTTTATCTATTAACATATGCTTTGTAATTATTTTGTCCCATTCTCTGGCTTGCTTTTTCATTTTCTTAATGGTGTCTTTCAAAGAGCAACTTTTTTGGCACAAGGCCAAGATTGAAATTTTCTGATCAAGGACAAGGCACAAGAATGGCTTTGAAAATTAGCTTTTGCTACAGAATTGATCATGTTTCTTTATGAATTCAACTTAAAAATGCAAGACAAAAGAGTGCTTATGCACAAAACTTATACTGTAGGAAAGTTATTCTGATGACAACTAAACATCCTAAAGGTGTCCAAAATATGCTAAATGACACATTTGAATCACTTCCTGGGCTGTCAAAAATCACAAGAGGTGAGATTTCCCATGCAAATCTGAAGCAAATATATTTTCTGAGCTCAAACTGTAGTTCCAGTGGTGTATTTCAGACCTCAATGGACATGAAAAGGAAATTTTCAACATTAACAGATTAACATTTGCAATCAAATTTGATGATAGAATACACCACCTTTGAATGTCAATTAAGTGAAATGATATCCCTCCACCAAGGAAGAATTAATTCTTCTCATTAATAGACCCTAATTTTAAAAAAGTGTATTCAATGTTACATTTTTAATTTCATCTAAAAAATTTTGTGGACATTTGTTTTTTCCCCTTGTTATATAAGTACCTCAATTTCTTCTATTGCCTGCAAAGTCTAAAATATACCTGATCTTTTGCAGAAAGTTTGCTGATCACTGGACTAGGAGCACAGTCATCATCTGGTGGGAGCTTGTAAAAATGGTGAATTTCAAACCTCACCCTCGAACTACTAAACCAGAATCCGGATTTTAACAAGATTCCCAGGTAATTCACATGCACATTAAAATTTGAAGAGTACTAGCTTAATAAATTTAAGTGCCTGTTAAAAGTCAAAGAGATTGTGAGTAAACAAGAAAAATCTCATACTTGGATTTCTCCCTTACATTTCTTTTCTTTCTTTCTTTAAATTTTTATTTTCACAATGTTGTGCTGCCATCACCACCATCCATTAGCAAAACTTTCCCTTACATTTCTAATATGAAACCAATACCTAATTTATATGTAAAAGTATGCAAGTCTTCAATGGGTTCTGGTAAGTCCAAGTCATTCATATCGATGACTTTTCAGAAAATTATAGTATCTAAAATAAACTCATAAAACATACCAATCAAAGTATAGAGGAATAGATGTGCTGAAAATTTTATTTTAAAACTATCTTTTTAAAATGTAAATATTCATTATTTTACAATCTTAGGAATAAAATGATTACAGAAAAATTATCATTAAAGCATTTTTCAAAAGAGCAAATGCAGCATAAGTAAAAAGTGTTCTGCTATCTTCTGTACAAAGACGCATCAGTTATTAGCAGAGATTAGCAGATGATCATCTTCATGCATGTGGTCAACAAGACCAAAAGGTCACCTAGGTTTTAGTTCTCCATAGGCTGCAAAAATTATACAGCGAACCTACCTGGCATGTGCTTTCAAATTTTATATAGACCTCTCTAATCAACAATTTAGAAGTTAAGGAACAAACCACTCACTCAAATTCCTATTTACATTTGCATAGTCAGAACTGAAATATTATGATCTTCTTGTCTTTATATAAAATAGTATGATAAAGACATTTTCAAAATCAGACAACTAATTTATATGTAATTACTCTGAATTTGTAGCATACTGTAACAAACAGCATTTGATTATTAAATTCACATAGATAGCCAGTTCATAGTCATCTCATATAACTAACTGCTGTAAATCATTTTGGTATTCCAAGTTTGAAATTATACTTATGTAACTATTTTTGACGGAGTTCTATAATTTTACAGATTTATATCTGCCAATTCTAGATTACCATTTGAGGCTCTAAACAAAAATCTTCAAAATAAAGAACACATTTAAATCTCCTTTCCACATTTATTTCATTAATGCTAGTTAACCAGAAAAGAACAATTTCTCCATTTCAGACAATCTTTTCCAGAATTTCTTGATTCACTTTGTATCTTTTTTGCACACATGCTAGTTCTAAATATATATCTGAACTCTAAATGACTTCTGTTTATATTAATAGTCCATAACAAGCCTATTAAATCTTCCTTACAACAAACAACAATATGCCAAAACACTTGCTTTATATTTTGGTAATTCAATTAAAAGAACCTATAATACTGAAAACATAATTAGAAAGCAATCTTTCCTTCATTAATAAATATTGTGTTCTTTATTCAAATAAGATCCAGCAACAGCCAAAAACTATCAAAGGAGTTTAAGATGAGAATTTTTCAGGTTTATTTTATCTTATTTGAAAATGCACATGTAGTATGCTTAGGACCAGATTATTTGGTTCCCTTAAGGCTAACAGGTATTCACCTGAATTAGTACTACTTTGTAATGTGAAGTTTGTTTCAGTGTTTTTATAAAATATCTTGTCAGAATAAAACAAGTAACATGAGAATACATCTTTTTGTTGCTGTTTGAGGCTCTACTAATATTATTCATTCTTCAGAAAGAGTTGAATTTATGGGAAAAACATAAATGATATAAGATATTATTAATTGGGAAAAGAGAGTTAAAAAAAGGGGGGTCATTTAAAACAGATATGTTTGGGAAATATAAAAGTGAAATGAAATAAAAGGATTATGTAAAGAGAAATAGCAACTGAAATTTTAAAAATGACATCCTTATATAAAATTCTGGGTTTAAGTATAGGTGATAAAAAGAATCCATAGGCTGTATAAAGTCCTGATTTTTAAAAATGTCAACAAAAATACACTTGACTGTGAAAGATACCCTTTCAAATTCGTAAGGTAAAAATAGGGAAAAATAAGAAATTATGAATGATGCATGAGCCAGAAAATTATTTTAGAGTAAAAGCCAATTACAATTATGGAATCTACATCTGTTCATTACAACTTTGTCAGTTTTCCAGACTATGAGTCTAGGCAGTTTTTACAAATGACGTAAATGGAAATGTGTTTAGAAACGGCTAAACAATGTGTGCAACATGCAAAAAATGTGATGTTACAGCTAAAAGGAATTCACCGTTCTCCATATTACTATTTATATAGACTCCTCTTGATTCTATTTCTATGGACTTTTTTCTTCAATAATTTTGTCATTGGAAACTGATTCTCATTCCTTGAATGTTTAACATTTTTACTATTTTTTATCAGATTATAAAACATTTACCAAGGTGTATAGAATGGTTTATGAAGAATGTTAAAAATTCAAAAAAAATGTATTAATTTGTTTGATGAATGTTCAGCAAACATTTAGACGGGTAATCCTCCTAAGTCTATTTCTAATTCAGGGGCTGAACTTTTTAGGAAATCAATAGGCTTCATAAAGACATGTCATATTTAGCTGAGAACACAGGCTGTCTGGATTAGTGAGAAAGAAAATTCATTCTGGGCAAGTAACAAGCAGACAAAAAAATGACAAAACAACACAAAATAAGTCAGTCTAAAGAAAGGAAGCATTTTCCAAAGTATGTTCCATGACATTATAGTCCCTGAGAAACTGAAAAAAATGGGTTTTCTCATCAAATAAGCTTTAAAAACATCAGGTACTTTCCTACCTCTACGAGATTCACAGTGCAGTAACATATTAAAGATTTTGTCCGCAAAGTTCAGGAAAGAAAACAACCTCATTTTTCATTTCCATACATGAAACTCCCACCCCCTTTTATAAAATTTCAACATACATATTTTTTCACAAGGAACAATTTGGAAATTCTTTAGTAGATAGTTACAGGTATTTGGGGCAGAAAAATGTTAAAAGTAAAAATGACTCCTACGTGAAAAATTGTTAAAATTTTTCAGTTAAAAAATGATCTAAAAGAATTGAAGATAGAAACAGAGAGATGAACCTGCTATTCATTCATTTAACAAACATTTACTGAGCACTAACTGTGCCAAATATAATGCTAGGCTGTACTTGTTTGATGAACAAATACAGCTTCTACTTTCTAGAAAGTTGTTACCATTATCATCCCCATATTTTTCCTCAGAGAAGACTTTGGACAGATAGATATCCACGTTATATAAACAGACCTTGCCAATTTCAACCCTGAAGTAATGTTAACTGTCTTTCATGAGCATGGTCATTAACAAGTACACAACAGTACTTCTATAGTAGTTTCTACAAAAATTCATTAGTGGATCTACTTTTGAGGAAATGTCAGACAAACCCCAAAGAAGGGGCATTCCATAAAATAACTGGCCTGTATTCTTTAAAATGTCAAGACCATGATAGAAAAATTAATTTTGAAAAAGGATTCCAGATTAAAGGATACCAAAGAGAACTGACAACTAAATGCAATATGTGATTGTGACATGGATCCTAAACCAAAACTAATATTTTCCTTTTGTTATAAAAGACATTAAGTGGAACAACGTGCAAAATTTGAATGTCTATTTGAGACTCTGTGTTAGAGTGCTGAAACTATGAAAGTCAACAGTACCACACACAGGAACTGTTTAAAAAGTCGACAAAGTGATCTGATATCAAGAAGAGATATGAATGAAGCTGATCTGTGTAGGACAACTAAGGTATACCAGAAGACTGCATAAAGGATGGTATCATCCATATTTTAAAACTTTAACTTCTGTATAAGACTAAAGGGAGAGATGTTTATTTGCTGCAAAATTTATATTTTGGGTAGTGCATTTCCTAATTTAACTTGTATGGTCAGTTTAGTTGAACACTATAAGTATATGGAATCTTGAATAGGGCATGTGATTTTGTTGGTTTGTCCAGGTTAGTGTGATGCCCCATTAAATACAAGAGTGATTCAGACAGTGAATAAAGAAATATTTGCAAAGTCCCCTGGGGAAAAAGGGGGAAATAGTCAACGTCCCCATTTGGAGAATTTCTGATATTCTTGGAAGCAGTGGGGACAACCAAATTAATAGGCTGAGCCCTCAGTCTTGGGGTTTGCCCCAATGAAACTTATTCCTGAAAAGAATAGGCTAAGCCTACTTAAAATTAGGCCTAAGAGTGACCCTCAGGGAACCTCTGTCAATGCTCAGATTTGGCCTCTCTCTCTCTCTCTAAGCCAACAGAAACTGAAATCATTGTCTTCCCCTCGCCCCACCCCCTATGTGGGACATGACTCCCAGGGGCATATATCTCTCTGGCAACGGGGGACAGAAATCCCAGGATGAGCCAGGACCCAGCATCAAGGGACTGAGAAAACCTTCTTGACCAAAAGGGGGAAGAGACAAATAAGAAAAAATAAAGTGTCAGTGGCTGAAAGATTTCAGTTGAGAGGTGATCCTGGAGGTTACTCTTATGCATTACATAGATATCCCTTTTTAGTTTATGGTGTATTGGAGTGGCTAGAGGGAAGTACCTGAAACTACTGACTTGTGTTCCAGTAGCCTGTTTCTTGAAGATAATTGTATAATGATGAAGTTTTACAATGTGACTGTGTGATTGTGAAAACCTTCTGTCTGATGCTCCTTTTATCTAGGGTATGGACAGATGAGTAAAAAATATGGATAAAAAAAAACAGGGCGGGCCGTGGTGGCTCCATGGCAAGTTCTCACCTGCCATGCCGGAGACCCGGGTTCATTTTCCAGTTCCTCCTGCTCAGGTAAAAAAAAAAAAAAGGGGGGGGGGAACAAATGTTAAAACAAATTGAGTAGATGGAAATACTAGTGGTCAATGAGAAGGAGTGGTAAGGGGTATGGTATGTATGAGTTTTTTCTTTTTCTGGAGTGATGCAAATGTTCAAAAAAATTATCATGGTGAATAACACACAACTACGTGATGATATTGGGAGCCACTGACTGTACACCATGTATGAAATGTTTGTATGTTAAGTTTTATCCACAAAAATATATATTTTTAAATTTTTGAATGTCTAGAGCATTATGGGCCAAGAGAGCTTTCTCACTGCTGGAAATGTTCTATATCTGTGCTGTCCAATACAATAGCCACTGGACACATACAACTACCAAGTATTTGGAATGTAATTAGGGTGACTGAGGAACTGAATTTCTAATTTACATAATTTTAATTAACTTAAATTTAGATAGCCACATGTGACTAGTAGAGTAATATATTAAATAATAGTACTATATTAATGTCAAATTCCTGATTTGGATAATTGTATTAAGATTGTACATGAGAATGTCCCTATTTTTAGGAAATACACCCTTAAGATTTTGGAGGTTAGGGGCATCATGCCCAACTTTCAAATTTCTCAGGAGAAAGGGAGATGGAGAGAATGATAAATTTGGAGAATCTGGGTGAAGGGTATACAGAATTCTTTGTAGTTCTTTTTCAACTTCTCTGTAAGAGATCTTTGCCAAAAAGAATCAAATCAAAAGTTGGAAAAGAATAAAACAACTGCAAAAAATTAATGTTAGTCTCACTAAAACTGATTTGTAAATATAAAAGTCATCTGTAAAGGTAAAAACATTGAGTTTCTGTTCCTCTCTATATTTTTCAATTAGTTCTTGAAATGCAAATGTTCAACTACTTGATTTTCATAAAACTTCCTCCATCACTTACAGACAAAATATTCACTCCTTCACCATGTATAGCATGTTATTCTAAACTTTTATAGTTAGCAGAGAGAGAGAGAGAATAGACCTCAGATTTCAGACTGAGTACTGAATATTAAAAGCAGCAAAGGTAATAAAAACTTAAGGTCCCTGAGGAAAGCACAGATAACATTTTGGCCATCTTTCTCTTTGAGGATATGGAACATATGCAGCCATCCCCACAGAGTAAAATGGAGAGCCCCACAAAGAGGGACATTTAGTGGGATGGAGGAGGATATGAGAATTCAGGCTAGGGATGACTCTAAAGATAAAAAATATGGTAGAGCTTTCTCTAGCAACTTTCTACCTCCCCCCAACTGGGGTAAAAGTAACATAATATAAAATTACCCATTAACCATTTTAAAGTGCATAATTCAGTGGCATTTAATAAATTCACAACGTTGTGCAACCATCAACTCTATCTAGTTTCAAGACATTTTCATCAACCCAAAAGGAAACCCCATACCAATTAAGCAGTTACTCCTTACTCCCCTCTCCTCCAAGACCCTAGTAATCAATATCTGCTCTCTATCTCTATGGATTTACCTATTGATGAAGATTCATATAAATGGAATCATACAATATGTGACCTTTTGTGTTTAGCTTTTCACTTAGCAAAAAGTATCCAAGTTTCATGCACTTCGTAGATACTTTTTTATGGTTGAATAATATTCCATGAAATGGATATACCACAATTCATTCACCCATCTATCAGATGACAAACATTTGGGTTATTTCTACCTTTTAGCTTTTATGTATAGTGCTGCTAAGAATATGCATGTACAATTTGTGTTGATATGTGTTTTCAATTTGGATACACACCTAGGAGTAGAATTGTTCAGTCATATGGCACTTCTATGTTTAATATCTTGAGGAAACCCTAAACTGCTTTTTACATGAGCTGAACCATTTTGTATTTCCACAAGCAATGTATGAGAGATCCAATTTTAGCACATCCTTGCCAACCTTGTGATTTATTTATAAAATAGTGATCCTAGTGGGTATGACACAGTATCACATTATGGATTTGATTTGCATTTGCCAAATGACTAATGACGTTCACCATTTTCTAGTGTGCTTAATGGTCATTTGTATATCTTCTCTGGAAAATTGTCTATTTGGGTTCTTTGTCCATTTTTAAATTAAGTGAGCTGTCTTTTGTTGTTCCATTTTAAGAGTTCTTTATATAACCTAGATAATAGAACCCTATCGGACATACAATCTGCAAATATTTTCTCCCATTCTATGGATTGTCTTTTAATATTCTCAATATCATTCTTTGATGCACAAAAGTTTTTAATTTTAACGAAGTTCAGTTTATCTATTTTTCTTTTGTTGCTTGTGCATTTGGTTTCATTTCTACAAATCCATTGCCAAATCCAAGGTTGTAAAGATTTACCCCTATGTTTTCTTCTAAAAGTTTTATAGTTTTTAGCTATACAAGAATTTTTAGCTCTTAAGTTTAAGTCTTTGATCCATTTTGAGTTGATTTTTGTATATGGTGTAAGGTAGGGGTCCTACTTCATTCTTTTGCATCTGTATGAGCAGTTCTCTAACACCATTTGTTGAAGAAACTGTTCTTTGTCCACTGAATGGTCTTGGCCTTCTTGCCAAAAATTAATTGCTCATAGATATAAGGATTTATTTCTGGATTCCCAATTCTATTCAATTGGTGTATGTGTCTATCCTTATGACAGTACCACACTGTTTTGATTACTATAGTTTTGTAGTAATTTTTGAAACCAGGTAATCTTCTTACTTATTACAGATCTATCCAGAGTTTCTATTTATTCTTGAGTCAATTTTGATAGTTTATGTATTTCTAGGAATTTGTACATTACATCTAGGTTATCCAATTTGTTGGTATATACTTGTTCATAGTATTTTTTTATAATCCTTTTTTTATTTCCGTAAGGGTGGTGGTAATACCACTTCTGTCATTTGTGATTTAGTAAGTTGAGTCTTTATTTATTATTATTATTATTATTATTTTTACATGGGCAGGCACTGAGAATCGAACCTGGTTCTCTAGTATGGCAGGTGAGAATTCTGCCACTGAGCCACCATCGCACCGCCCAAGTCTTTATTTTTTAATTGGTCAGTCTAGCTATAGGTATGTAAAGTTTTTTGAACTTTTAGAACCCACTTTTCATCTTGTTGATTGCCTCTACTGCTTTTCTATTTTGTTTATTTCTGGTGTATTATTTTCTTATTTCTGCCCTTCTTCTAGCTTTAGGTTTAGTTTGCTCTTCTTTTTCTAGTTCCTTCAAGTATAAAGTCAGGCTACTGATCTGGGATCTTCTTTTTGAATATAAGCATTTATATCTTCTAGCAGCTTAATACTTGAGAAAATTAAAGCCAAAGAAACAACAATACTATTGCTTTGGATCACCTCAGTTTAGCTGTTATTAGTTTAAAAGAGAGGATATGAACAGAGAAGAGATGCCTGAAGTAAATGAATAGTTTTCAAGTATAAAAACTATATATAGATGGAATTTGTGGTTATGGTTACTTGCACATGAAACTGACTGAAATCAGCTACGCTGAAAGCCTAAGATTTGAGAGAACTGCGTTTGCTTGTTTTTTAAAAGTCCTAAGAATAATTTATAAGTGTCTCTATGAAGGGTACACAGGTGGTTCAGTGGTAGAATGCATGCCTTCCACGTGGGAGACCTGGGTTAGGTTCCTGAACCATGTGCCACCACACCCCTCCAAAAATAATTCAGAAAAGTGTCTCTATGGCCCCTAAGGTAAACTCTGAGTTCACAAATATTCACCAGTGGGCTTCCAAAATTACATATCTTTGGCCCAACCCCACCCATATCACCACCAAGGCTGAGTGAGAAGCCTAGATTTCCACCCTTGCTAGGCTGTAACAACGTGTTCCCCAAACTTCCTGTGATGCTGGCATCAAAGAAGACCAAGTAGGGAGCCTGGACTTTCATTTCCACTGGCCAATAATGTGCTGTACTGCCACAATATCATTAGAGGCCTAACGGGGAGCTAGAATGCCCCCACCTGCCCAGCAGTAACAAGAAACTCCCTCTCTTTTGGGAATCAACAGAGACCACCTGGAGGACTTGGACTTCTATTTATACTTCGTAGTAATGAGGCAGTGTGTCCCCTCTTCTTCTGTTGGACAGGTGTCAGAGGAAGCCAGGTAAAACATTAGGTTTAAATAAGATTCAGAGTCTCATAATAATTTGGAAAATGTCCAGGTTTCAATCAAAAGTCACTCATCATACCAAGAACTAGGAACATCCCAAACTGAATGAAAAAAAAGGTAAGCAACAGATGCCAACACCAAGATAACAGAAATGTTAGAATAATCTAAAAACGATTTGAAAGCAGTTATCATAAAAATGCTTCAAGAAGCAATGAGAGGGTGGCTGCCGTGGCTCAGCAGGCAGAGTTCCGACCTGCTGTGCTGGAGGTCTGGAATTCGATCCCTGGTCCCTCCTGCCCATATGCAAATTTAAAAAAAAAGAAGCAATGAGAAACCACAAACAAGAGAAATAGAAAGTCTCAGCAACAAAACAGAAGACATAAAGAAATGGAAATTTTAAAACTGAAAAAAAAAGCTTCAATGGATAGGCTCAACAGCAGAACAGAGGATCAGAGAAAGGATCAGTGAACTAAAGATACAACAGCAAAAAATTTTTAATCTAAGCCACAGAGATAAGTCTGGCTAGGGAGAGAGGAAGAGAGCATGTGCACGCCCACTTCAAAAATCTTTAAGACTATAAAAAAAAAGATCTACCATTTGTGTTTTCAGAGTCCTGAAAGAAGAAGTCCAGAAAGAAAGGCTGAAAATGTCCCAAACTTGATGAAAGACATAAACGTACATATTCAAGAAGCTGAGCAAAGTCCAAACAAGATTAACCCAAAGAAATACATTATAGTCAAACTTCTGAAAACTAAAGACAAAGAAAAATCTTCACTGTATCAAGAAAGGAACAATTCAAATGTCAGCAGACCTATAACACCTATAACAAGAAGACTGAATCAGCAATCAAACTCCCTCCCCCAACATAAAAAAAGCCCAGAACCAGATGGCTTCACAGGTGAAGTCAATCAAACATTTAAAGAAGAATCAATGCCAAAATTTCCTAAACTCTTCTAAAGTATTGAAGAGAAGAGAACACATCTAAATCATTCTATAAGGCCAGCATTATTGCATGCAATAGGTTCAGATGTCAACTTGGCCAGGTGATAGTGCCCAACTGTTCTGTTGCTGTGGACTTAAATCATCAGCATGTGAAATTCATCTGCAGATGGTTGCATCTGTGGTTGGCTAAGAGGTGTGCCTTCTGCAATGAATGGGGCTTAAAAATACAGGTAGAAGAGAGAGAATGAGCTCAGTATGGCCTAGCAGTGCTCAGCAGCTCAGCACACCTCAGTTCAGCACTCAGAGCTGGCTCAGAACCAGACCTTTGGAGATGGAGAAAGGAACCACCCTAGGGATAGCCATTTGAACCCAGAAGCTAGGAGAGAAACTCATGAGTTGTCATCGTGTGCCTTCCCAAATTAGTAAATTTGTAACTAAATAAATCCCCTTTAGTAAGTCAATCCATCTCAGGTATATTGTATTCTGGCAGCCTTGGCAAACTAAAACATCACGCTATCAAAGACAGACAAAGACACTACAAGAAAAGTACAGACTAATCTTTTAGGAATTTAGATGTAAAAATCAACAAACCACTAGCAAACTTAATTTAGCAGCACATTATTGGGATTATTCACCATGACCAAGTGGGATTTATCCCAAGAAGGCAATGGGGTGTTTCAATATACAAAAGCAAATCAATGTAACACAGCATATTAATAAAATGCAGGGAAACTGATGCAGAAACAGCATTTGACAAAATCCCATTCCCTTTCCTGATAAAAGCACTCAACAAGGAACAGAAAAGAGCTTTCTCAACATGAGAAAGGTCACATGTAAAAAACCCCTTCTAATATAGTCAGTGGTGAGAGATAAAGTATTTTTCCTAACATCAGAAATAGGAAAAAGATGTCAGTTTTTACAATTCTATCAGACATTGTACTGGAAGCTTTAGTCAGAGCAATAGGCAAGAAAAATAAACAAAATTTATTCAAATTATAAAGGAAATAAATTATCTCTAATAGATAAGATAATCTTATACTTAGAAAATCCCAAAGAATCCACCCCAAAACCTGTTAGAGCTAATAAACAAATTCAGTACAGTTGGAGGATAAAAAGATTAACATGCCAAAATCAGTTATATTTTTAGACATAAGCAGTGAAAAATCCAAAAAGGAAATTAAGAAAACAATTCCAGTCACAGTAGGATCAAAGGGAATAAAATACTTGTAATAAATTCAACCAAGTGAAAGGCGTGTATAGTGAAATCTACAAAACATTGTTAAAAGAAATTACAGAGGGCTTTAATGGAAAGATGTCTTGGATTCATAATTGGGAGCCATAACATAGTTAAGATGACAATAAAACCCAAAGCAACATATAGATTAAATGCTATCTCCATGAAGATCACAACAGTGCTATTTGTGGAAATGGAAAAACATCCTAAAATTTATATGGGATTTTCCAGGGATCCTAAAGAGCCAAAATAAAAAATTCTGGAGGACTCACATCTCCTGGTTTCAAAAGTTAGTACAAAGTTACAGTAATTCAGAACAGTGTGGTAATGACATAAGGATAGACACATAAACCAATGGAATAGAATTAAAAGCACAGAAATAAACCCTCAACTGATTTTTTATAAGGGTGCTAAGATCATTCAATGGGCAAAGAAAAGTTTCTTCAACAAATGGGGCTGGAAAACTGATCTTCACATGCAAAAGAATGAAGTTGTATTCTTATCCCATTTTTATTAAACAACTATCTCAATGGATCAAAGACCTAAATCTAAGAGCTAAAACCACAAAACTCTTTGAAGAAAACACAGAGATAAATCTTCATAACCTTGGATTTGGCATGGAGTCTTAAATATGATGCCAAGCATCGGCATGGGAGATGACTCCCAGGGATGAGTCTGGCCCTGGTACTGTGCGATCAACAATGCCATCCTGACCAAAAGAGGGAAAAGAAGTGTAACAAATTAGGTATCAGTGGCTGAGAGAGTTCAAATAGAGTAAAGAGGTTACTCTGGAGGTTGCTCTTATGCAAACTTCAGTTAGACTCTGCTACCTATCATAACTTGCCAAAACCCCAACCAAAACCATCCTAGCCAATCCTAAAGAACTCCTATGGCAATATATAAAATTCTACAAAGGTTCCATGCACTAGGGTAACTTTCTAGAAACTTACAACCTCTAGATGGCTCCCTGGACCAGATAAGTCCTGAAACCTAGAGGCGCCAGCCTTTACAGAACATCATCTAGTTCCATTTCCTGACCCCTCATCACTGAAAACCCTTCCAACATGAAAAAGGTAGAACGGGCATAGCCAAATACCCCTAAAAAGTGAGAGAAAGATCAAGGGTGATGAAGGAGTCATACAGAGAAGGTAGGGTTTAACAACTGAGTATGACTGATGGATCATTATATTGATATTTCTTTTAGTTTTCAGTATCTTAGGACAGCTAGGAGTAAAAATCTAAAATTGTGGACTTGTAACCCATCCAAACTCTGAAATCTGTTCTACAACTGTTGTGCTGTGCTCTGAAATTTATTGCTTTTTTTGAATATATACTATTTTTCACAAAAAAGAAAAAAAAGTGATGATAAAAAATGTATATTCCTTCTAGCCTCCAATGTTTTGGAGCAGCTAGAAGGAAAAATCTGAGATAATGGTATGGTGGCCCATGACAAACTCTGGGATCTGTCCTGTAACTACTTGTTGAAGATTACTTTGAAAATTATTGCTGTTTTCTTTCTTTGCTTTGTATGTATGTTACATTATACAATAAAAAAAGTAAAAAGAAAAAAAAAATGATGCCAAGCACACAGGCAACAAAAGATAAATGGAACTTCATTAAAATTAAAAGATTTTTTACATCAAAGGATACTTAGGAAAAAAAAAAACCAAAGAATTGGAGAAGACATTTCCAAATTATATATATCTGATAAGGGTTGAATAGTTATGGCATATAAGGAACATATACAACTCAACAACAATTTAAAAATGGGCAAAGGACTAGAATAGACACTTCAAATAAAAATAACCATTAAGAACATGAAAAAATTCTTACCATCATTAGTAATTAGGGAAGTGAAAATCAAAACCACAATGATTGGTGGAAGATGGTGAAATAGGGAGTTCCAGGAATTAGTCCTTCACCAGAACAACTATTAAACTGGCTAGAACTTTTTTGAAGCTTGAGGCCAGAACACTATAGCACATCCGGGGAAGAAAGCAAGAGGCTGATAAATTACAGTAAAGAACAGTAAATTGCTGTACGTGGCAGCTACCTACACCCAACCCCCACTCACCTGGCAGATGAGATAAATTTTTAAAATGATCTTAAAAATGCTCAAGAAGATAAAGGAAAATTCTGACAGAGAACTAAATGAATGAGCAATATGGGAATCTTAATAAAGAGATAGAAATTTCAAAAAGGAACCAAACAGAACTACTGAAGTTGAAAACCACAAAAACTGAAAAGAAAAATTCCCAGGAGGATTTCAAGGACAGACTGGAACTGGCAGAAGAAAGAATCAACAACCTCAAAGACAAGACGATTAAAATAAGCCAGGTGCAGGAGCAGAAAATAAAAAAAAACAATTATAAAAAGTGAAAACAGCCTAAGTTTCCTCTGGGACACCATCAAGCATATCAATATACACATTATGGGAATTCCAGAAGAAGAAAGAAAGTAGTAGAAGGAATATTCAAAGAAATAAGGACAGAGCACTTCCAAAACTTAGCAAAACATGAATACGCACATTCAAGAATCCCAGAGTACATCAAACAGGATAAATGTGAAGAAAAATACACCCTGCCATATACTGATCACACAATAGAATGTAAAGGACAAGAGAGGTCTTAAACTGCAAGAGAGAAGCAATATGTTAGGTACAAGGAAGTTCCAATTATTGACTGCAGATTTCTCATGAGAAACCACGGAGGCAAGAAGGCTGTTGTACTTAAAATGTTGAAAGAAAAAAACAGCCAAACAAGAATTTTATATCCAGTGAGACTTTCTTTCAAAAAATGAGGGAGAGATTAACACATTCCTAGATAAACAAAAGGTCAGGGATTTTATCACCACTAGGCCTGTCGTACAAGCAATGTTAAAGAGAGTTCTTTAGACTGAAAAGACACTAGAGAGAGGTTCAAAGTGGAATAAAGAAATAAAGACCTGCAGTAAAGGTAACCATTCGGGTAATTATAAATGTCAGAATTATTGCAGTGTATTGTTTGGTATGTAGCTCTACTTCTTACTTACTATAGGTGCTAAAATGCACTTTCATAAAAAGTAATTATAAATATGGTCTTGAACATACAATGTACAAAGACATAAGGGACAACCAGTACAGAAACAGGTGGGGGACAAAAGGATATAGGAAAAGCAAATGTGCATGCTATTGAAGTAAAGCTGGTATAAAACCAAGTGATTATTTTATATTTCGGATGTTAATTTTAACACCAAGGCAGCCAAAAATAACAATATATGAAAAATACACCCAGAAAGACAGAAAAAAGGCACTCACTAAGGTACAAAACAAAAAAAATCAAATAGATATAAAAGTAGGCATTAGCAGAAGAATTGAAGGACTAAAAAGGGAAAAGACCGAGGCTAATGCACACAATTGCAGAAGAAAGTACTGTATCATCACTAGTGACTTTAAATGTAAATGAATTGAACTGTCCAGTCAAAAGGTAGAGATTGGCAGAATGGATTAAAAAGCATGACCAAACTATATGGGTCTGCATGAGACTTGCCTAAAATTCAAAGACAGAAGTAGACTGAAAATGAAAGGACAGAAAATAATATACCATGCAAGTAGTAAAGAAGGAGAGCTGGGTAGCTATACAAATATAGGATAAAACAGACTTTAAATAAAAAAGTTATGAGGGACAAAATACTGATAATGGGGTTGTTTCAACAAGAAAATGTAACAATTATAAATATATATGCATCTAACACCAGAGCCCCAAAATAAATGAAGCAATTACTGACAGACTTGAAGAGAGAAATTGATGGTTCTACATTAATAGTAGGAAACTTTAATACACCACTTTCAATAGTGGATAGAACATGTACTCAGAAGGTCAATAAGGAAATAGTATCATTAAAGACTTGAATGACAGTCTAAGCCAACTAGACCTAACAAACATATTAGAATACTTCATGCAACAGCAACAGAATATACATTCTTCTCCAGTGTTCTTGGATCATTCTCAGGAAAGACTATATCTTATGTCACAAAACAAATCTCAAGAATTCAAATATACTGAAATCATACAGTGTATCTATTCTGACCCAATGGAAATCAATTAAAGAAGGAGAAATGGAAAATTCACAAATATCTGGAAACTGAACAACATACTTTTAAACAACCAATGGGTTAAAGAGGAAATCAGAAGCAAAATAGGAAATGTCTTGAGGTGAATGCAAATGAAATACAACATACCATAATCTATGGGAGGCAGCAAAGACAGTGCTGAGGGGCAAATTTTACAGCTCTAAATGCTTTCATTAAAAAAGCCGAAAAACTTCAAATCAGAGACCTAACCTCAAAACTGGAATAACTGGAAAAGAAGAGCAAATTAAACCCTTAAATGTGCAGGAGGATGTAATAAAGATTAGAGTGGAGATAAATGGAATAGAGGAAAAAATGATAGAATCAAGAAAACCAAAAGTTGTTTTCTTTGAAACAATCAATACAACTGACCAAACTTTAGCTAGACAGACAGAAAAAAAGAGAGAGGATACAAATAACAAAAATCAGAAATGAAAAGGGGTCATTACTACCAAACCTGTTGAAATAAAAAGGCTTATAAGGAGATATTACAAAAAACTGTAAACCAATAAATGAGATAACCTAGATGAAATGGACACAGCCTTGCAAACACACAAATTACCTACACTGACTCAAGAAGAAATGGAAGCTCTCAACAAACCAATTACTAGTAAAGAGAAGGAATCAGAAATCAAAAACCTCCCACCAAACAAAAGCCCAGGACCAGATAGCTTCACAGTGGAATTTTAACATATTCCAAAAAGAATTCTGCTCTAATTCTGTTCAAATTTTTCCAAAATATTGAAGAGGAGGGACACTCCCTAATTCATTCTATGAGGGCACCATCAACCTCATAACAAAACCAGATAAAAATATCACAAGAAAATTTCACACCAAAATCTCTTATGAATATAGATGCAAAATCCTCAACAAATCTAGCAAACTCGATCTAACAGCATATAAAAGAATTATACACAGTAATCAAGTAAGACTAAATTACATTAACAGGTCAATCCTACCCAAAGCTATTTGTAGCTTCAATGCAATCCCAATCAAAATTCGAACAACTTTCTTTGCAGATGTGGAAATGACAATCATCAAATTTATACGGAAGGGTAAAGGGCCCCGAATAGCCAAAGACATCTTGAAAAAGAATGAAGTTGAAGGACTCACACTTCCCAATCTTAAAACTCATTACAAAGCAACAGATATCAAAAGAGCATGGTACTGTTAACAGGGACAGATGTATAAACCAATGAATTGAACTGAGAGCTCAAAAAATCAACCCTCACATTTATGGCCAAGTGATGATATTTCACAAGGGGCCAGGCCACTCAATTGGAAAGAACAGTCTTTTCAACAGATGGTGCTGGGAAAACTGGGTCTCATTTGCAAAAATAAAGAGGACCACTACCTCAATGTTACATGAAAATCAATTCAAAATTGATCAAGACCTAAATATAAGAGACAGAATTAGCAAACTCCTTGAAAAAATATATAAGGAAAGCATCTTCACTATTTGTTAGGCAATGGTTTTTTAGACTTTACACCCAAGACACAGTGACGAAAGAAAAAATAGATAAATGGGACCTCATCAAAATTAAAAACTTTTGTATCGCAAAGGACTTTACTATGAAAGCAAATATAAAACATAATGGGAGATTGTGTTTCAAAATGGTTATGAAACAATGAGAGAAAATATTTGGAAACCATAAACTCTATAAAGATTTAATATCTAGAATTTATAAAGAATTCCTTCAACTTAACCACAAAAAGACAACTCAATTAAAAAGTAGGCAAAAGATTTGAATAGACTCTCTCCAAAGATATACAAATGGCCAAAAATCACATGAAGAGGCTCAACATCCTTAGCCATCAAGGAAATGCAAAGCAAAACAACAATGAAATACTATTTCATACTCATTAGAATAGTGCTATTTAAAAAAAAAAAAGGGAAATTACAAGTGGTGGAGAGAATGTGGAGAAACAGGAACATTCATTCATTGTTAGTGGCAATGAAAAATGGTGCAGCCCCTGCAGTAGTCTGATGGTTCTTCAGAAAGCTAAGTATAGAATTGCCACAAGACCTGGCTATCCCACTACTATATCCAAAAGAGTTGGATAAAGGTACTCGAAGAGATATGTGCTTCTGCTCATGGTGGCATTATGCACAACTGGCAAAAGATGGTACTTAAGCAACCTAAGTGTTATCAACTGATGAATGATAAAGTGTATATACATACAATGGAATATTATCCAGCCATTAAAAGGAATGAAGATCTGAAAATGTACATGGATGAACCTTGAAGAAATCATGTTGCGTGAAATAAGCCAGACTCAAAAGGACAATTACTGTATGTTCTCAATGATATGAAATAATTATAATAAGCAAGTTTATAGAGTCAGAATCTACAATATAGGTTATCAGAGGAAAGGGTGGAGATACAAAATGGGAAATTAAGACTTAAAATGTACAGGGTCCCTATCTGGAATGATGGAAATGTTTTGGTACTGAATGGTGCGGATGGTAGCATAATATCGTGAATGTAATTAACAGCACTGAAATATATATATCTAAATGTGGATAAATGGGTAAAAAAAATGGGTATTTACCCATTTATCCACATTTAGATATATATATTTCAGTGCTGTTAATTACATTCACGATATTATATATACATATATATATATACATATATATATACATATATGTATATATATATATGTATATTATATATACATATATAGTACCAGAATAAAATTTTTTTTAAATCCATGGACATACACTACACAAACAGCGAACCCTAAGTTAAACCATGGACTATAATTTATAGTACAATTTAAAAATATGCTTTCATCAATTATAACAAGTGCACCACACCAATGCCAGGTGTTATCAATAGGGTGGTATATGGTGTTCTGGTTTGCTAGCTGCTGGAATGTAACACACCAGAGACAGATTGATTTTTAATAAAAGGGGATTTATTTCATTAGTTCTTCAGAGGAAAGGCAGCTAACTTTCAACTGAGGTTCTTTCTTACGTGGGAAGGCACAGGATGATCTCTGCTGGCCTTCTCTCCAGGCCTCTGGGTTCCAATAACTTTCCCTGGGGTGATTTCTTTCTGCATCTCCAAAGGCCTGGGCTGAGCTGCCTGGGGTGTGATATGTTGAGCTCTCTCATTTAAGCACCAGCCAATTAAATCAAACATCATTGCAGCAGGCATGCCTCTTAACCAACTACAGATGTAATGAGCAACAGGTGAGGTTCACGTACCATTGGCTCATGTCCACAGCAACAAAACTAGGTTATCTTCACCTGCCAAGTTGACAACTGAATCTAACTACCACATATGGGAATCCTGTATTTTATGCATAATTGTTGTTTAAACCCCAAATTCTCTAATAAAGGGGAAAAAATTCTTTCAAAGAAAAAGAGGAAAAAAACAAAAACAATGAGATACCACTTTACATACACTAGAATGGCTATTACCAAAAATCCAGAAAATCACAAGGTTGGTGAGGATATGCTGAAATTGGAATCATCGTACCTTGCTAGTGGGAAATAAAATAGTGAACTTCTGGTGGAAAACAGGTTAGTGATTACTCAAAATATTAAACATAGAATTACAATGTGACTGAACAATTCTACTCCCAGGTATATATCCAAGATAACTGACAATACGTATCAATACAAACTCGTATGCAAATGTTCATAGCAGCATTCTTTGTAATAACAAAAGGTGGAAATGATCTACATGTCCATCAACTGAATCAATAAACGTGAGAAATACATACAATGGAATATTTTTCAACCAAAGAAAAAGAATGATGTTCTGATACATGCTGCAACATGACTGAACTTTGAAAACTTCATGCTAAATGAAATAAGTCAGACATCAAAGAACAAATACTGTATGATTCCACTTATTTAAAATATCAAGAATAATGCAAATTCTTAGAAACAGAGAGTAGGTTAGAGGTTACCAGGGGATAAAGATTGGAGTTGGGGAGTTACTGCTTAATGGGTATAGAGTTTCTGTTTGGGTGATTAAATGTTTTAGAAATAGGTAGCGGAGATGATTGTACAATACTGTGTATGTAATTAATGCAACTGAACTTAAAATGGTATACTTAAAATGGTTAAAATGGCAAATTTTGTTATATATATTTTACTCCAATAGAAAAAGAATACTAAAAAATCTCACACTGAAAAAAAAATCCCAGCAGAATACATATTCTTTTCAATGCCCAAGATATATCAATCTCAGGCCATAAGACAAACCTCAACAAATTTTAAAGAAGTAAAATCACACAGAGTGTGCTCTCTGCTTACAATGGAATCAAACCATAAATTAATAACAGAAAGATGTCAAAAAATTCTCCAGACACCTGGAAACTATACAATGCACTTCTAAGTAAGTGTGGGTCAAAGAGTAAGTCTCAAGGGAAATTTTTTAAATGCACTGAACTGAATGAAAATGAGAATAAAATATGTGGAATTAGCTAAAGCAATTCTAAGAGAGGAATTTATACTATAAATTCATCCATTTAAAAAAAGAAAAAGTCTCATATCATAATCTATATTCTTATTTCAAAATTTTATAAAAAGAACAAAATAAACCTGAAACAAGCAAATGGAAGGACATACAGATAAGAACAGAAATCAAAGAATGTGTAAATAAGACAAAACCAATGAAACAAAGAGCTGGTTCTTCAAAAAGGCCAACAAAATTGGCAACTCTTTAGCAAGACAGACAAAGGAAAAAAAAATGAATAGAGAAGACACACATTACCAACATCAGAAATGAATCAGAATATCACTACAGACTCCGCAGATATCAAAAGTATAACAAGGAAATACCATAAACAATTCTATAAACAAATTTCACAACTTAGATGAAATGGACTAAAAAACACAAACTGCCATAACACATACAATATGAAATAGATAATTTCAACAGCTCTATAATTATTGAAGGAGACTATAGTCACAAATTTAAAAGACTCCTCCCAAAAGAACTCTCCAGACCCATGTGGTTTCACTGAACAATTCTACCAAACATTTAAAGAAGAATTAACCCCAATTTTAAACAATATTTTCCAGAAAACAGAAGAGGGAACATATCCCAATTCATTTTATGAAGCTAGTCTTATCCTGATGCCATAATCAGGCAAATACAGAAGGAAAAATGAAAACTACAGACTAACATCCCCCATATATACGTGAAAATCCTTAAAATATATATATTGGCAAATAGAATTTGGCAACATGTACAAGGAATTACATACCATGACCAAGTGGGGTTTATACCAGGGACGCAAAGCTGGTTTTATATTAAAAAACTATTTGATATAACAATACTAACAAGATAAAGAAAAATCACATGATCATATGAGTCAATTCATAAAAAGCATATGACAAAATTCAGCACCCTTTAATGACTTAAAACCTCAGAAAACAGAAATTGAAGGGTACTTCTACAACTTGATAATGCTGAAAGACTGAAATGCATTTTCCCTAAGATCAGGGAACAAAGCAAAGATGCCCTCTCTAAATGTGTTAGAAGTTCTAGTGAGTGCAAGAAGGAAGGAAAGAGATATCAGAAAGAAAGAAGTAACTGCTTATTTGCAGATGACATGACTGTCTATGTGCTATATCCTAAGGAATCTAAACAAAACTCGTAGAACTAATAAGTAAATCCAGCAAGGATGGAGGATAGAAGATAAACACACAGAAATGGATTGCATCCATATACTAGTAATAAACATAAGGATGCCCAAATAAAAAATACATATTATTTATAATCACTCAAAAAAATTGACATACTTATGTGTAAATCTAGCAAAACATGCATAGGACCTGTATGCTGAAAACTTAAAACTGCTGATGAGAGAAATCAAAGTTCTAAATAAATGGAGAAATACACTACCATGTTCAGGGGTCTGAAGAATCAAACTAGAAAAGATTCCAATTATCCCCAATTCCTATCAAAATCCCAGCAAAATTTTTTGTAGACATAGATAAGACTATTCTAAAATTTGTATGGATGGTGTGGAAGGGAGAGCTAAGATGTGATGGGATACTTCCTGAGTGCATTATAAATGAAGATGTTTAAATTTTGAATTAAAGTATCAAGAATTTTTAGAAGGGTAATTAAACATTGCCTGCTATTGCCTCCGCCCCCCCCCCAAAAAAAACTATATGGAAGGGCAAAGGAACTTGAATAGGTAAAATAATTTTGGAAAAAAAAAAGTGGAAGGGATCAACCCACCTACACAATTTCAAAGCATTACATAGCTACAGTAATCAAGACTGTGTGATCTTGGAGGAGGGATAGACACATAAGTCAATCAAACAGAATACAGAACCCAGAAATAGACCTACACTAATATTTTCAACTAATGTTTTCCCCAATTCACTTTTTCTTTGTGTGTGTGTCCCCAATTAACTTTTGACCAAGGTGCAAAATCAATTTAATGAAGGAAAGACAGCCTTTCAAACAAATGGGACCAGAGTGATAGGAAATCCATAGGTGGGGGCAGGGGGAGTGTGGAGTAGAGAGAGAACCTGGACCTAAGTCTTAGATCTCATACAAAACTTAATTTAAAATGGATTGTGAATTTAAGTGTAAAATATAATACTATAAAACTTTTAGAAAATATGTAGGAGAAAATCTTTACGATATAGGGTAGAGAAATGAGTTCATAGTCTTGACATCCAAAGCATGATCCATAAAAGAAAAAAGTGGTAAGTTGAACTTTATCAAAAATCAAAAACATTTGTTCTGTGAAAGACTGTGTTGAAGGATTGACAAGACAAGCTACAGACAGGGAGAAAATGCTTGCAAATCACCTATCTGACAAAGGACAAGTATCTAGAATATATAAAGATCTGTTGAGACTCAACAGTTAAAAAAAAAAAAAAAGCCAATCCATTCAGTAAATAGACAGAAGACATAAGGTGACGTTTGCTGAAGAGCACATAGAAATGGCAAATAAGCACGTAAAAAGACATTCAAAATAATTGGCCATTAGGGAAATGCAAAGTAAAACCACAATGAGTTATTACCTATTAAAATGGCTAAAATAAAAAAAAATAGCGACAATACCAAATGCTGGGAAGTATGTCAAGTGACTCTAACAGTACTTGTGTAAATATAAATGGTACAGCCACTTTGGAAAACAGTTTGGCAGTTAAAAAAAAAATAAATAAATGCCCAACTACCACACAACATAGCAAGTGCACTATGGATTATTTATCCCCCCAAAATGAAAAGGTATGCTTAGACAAAAGTTATACAAATGTTTTATTCTTAATAGCTCAAAGTGGAAACAACCCAGATGCCCTTCAATGGGTGAATGATTAAACTGTGTTACAACCATACACTGGAGTAATACTCAGCAATTAAAAGTAATGAAATACTGATGTATGCACAATCTGAAGAATTTCCAGAAAATTACACTGTATGAATAAGCTATTTATACATATAAGTACATGATTCCATTTATATAACATATTTGAAATGTCAAAAGTTTAGAAAAAAAGAACTGAAATGACAAAATTTTAGAAACAGAAAACAGACTAGTTGCCAGGGATTAAAGAAGTGGTGGGGAAGTGGGAGTGGCTGTAAAAGGGCAACATGAAGGATCTTTGTGGTGATAGAAATTTTCTGTATTTTGACGGTATTAAGGTCAGTGTCCTGGCTGTGCTATACTGTACTATAGTTTTGCAATATGTGATCACTGGGGGAAAATAGGTAAAGGGTACACAAGATCTCTCTGTTTTATTTCTTACAATTACATGTGAAACTATGATTTTCTCAAAATAAAGTTTAATTTCAAAAAAGCCTTCAAAATTGTTAATAAAAATTCCAAAACACAACCAAGTAATTACTTCTGCCTGGGAAATCTGTGTACTACATTCTATAAAAGGATAATTTTATTGCTTATCTCTTGTATTCTTTGTTTCAGGTTAATTAGTTTTGAAGGAGACATTAACATAAAATAATTTGACAGTATTTAATCAGCAATGACTAATCTTAGCAAAAATATATATATAATTTCCATATTACTTTAAAATTCTAACGCGGAAAATATGACAGTTCATAATATTGCACACAAGTAAGATGTGTTTATTCTTCCTACCATATTTCAGCTTGCATGCAAGAACATTTTGCCTCTTAAGAGCAACCTTAATGGACTTCTATATTAAGTTTCCTCCAGCAATACCTCATGACATTACTGATCCTAGTTAATCTTGTATTCTCATCAGTGTCAAAGGAAACTATGTTGAAGCAACCATCTGTTGAAGACTGAAATCTTAAAACTCTCTACAAAAATAATTAGCTCAACACTTAAATTTCTAGTGCTTTTTTTTTTGAGAAAAAAATCAAATACACAGAAACATTTGCTAGTTACTTTCTTAGCCAATTTGCTTAATATCTCTCTGGCTCCATTTCTTCACATATAAAATTGGGTTAATTCCTGACAAATGTCCAAAGAAACTAAAAATATGGAAGTTAGTAATAATACTGGACAAAGAACAGTCATTTTATAAGGAGAAGTTTCAATACTTGATATTTCTAGGACAGTAAAGTGTAAGTAAAGCAGTATAATTTGGCTGGAAACTATGTCATGCTGCTCTTTAAAATCTCTGCTGATGCAATGGTGGCTCAGTGGCAGAATTCTTGCCTGCCATGCTGGAGACCCAGGTTTGATTTCTGGAGTCTGCCCATGCCAAAAAAAATTTTTTTCTTGAACCAAAGAAAGGTTCTTTCTGGGAAAGAGAACAGATTCTGGAACTTTCTCCATAGAGTAGCAAAATTAGAGAAAAACTCATAAAGGGATGTCTGAAAATTGCTCTAGCATAAACTGAATCATGAAACCTGTTATGGGATACCATTGTTAAAGAGCACAAACATGCACATTATGGGGTAAATTATGAAAAACTGGAGGAAAAACTGTCCTTCAAAAAAAGACATCGTCAAAGTTTACTTTCCACATAACTTCCCCTCTGCATAATGTTCATATTACATGCTAAAGACAAAATGCAAAGTTGTTAAGAAAAAGACAATGAAAATGGCAGGTTTATACTTAGGCTCTATCATTTGCTAGCCATAAAGACCTTGGTCAATTTTCTTCATGTCTCTAAGTTTGAATTTCCTCATCTATAAAATAGGGTAAGAATATTATCATACATAAAGCACTTCAGGGAGTACTTTTTATGTTTAAAAGCTCAATAAACATTAGTTAATGATAACCTTACTTAATACAATTTTTCTTCAAGAAGCATAAAAGTGATAATTAACGAGGTATAATTTTAAAATCTTTTCTGAAAAGGCCAAATATAAGGATTAAAACAATAAAAATGCAAAAAGGCTATTAGAATTGAAATAATTTACACAGTTTTGCCTGAATTTTGTCATTATTCTAAGAAAATATTATGCACTATGTTCTATAAATATTTGAAGACAGCATCATAATTTCCTGTTTAGATCATTTATGGCAGTATCAAGCATAAAATTAAAAATACATATTTTATCAAATAATCATCCTCATATTCATTAAGAGATAAAGTAAATGAATACTTTTAAAAAATTGCTTATCCTACCTAAAATATTAGTCAACTCAGATAAACATATGAATTTATCTCTATAATGGTCAAAGGACTTATCTTTAGAAATCCATTTGTAATAGATAAACCACATTATGAAATCTTAAGATTGGAAATTACACCTCCAAATATGAAAACATTTGGGCCTGGGAAGAAGAAATTAACTAAGAAATTCTATAATTGTAAGTAACAGCTGCACAGTCAATATTTAATCACTATCTTGTGAGACAGTTCAGTAGTGGAAGACAGGATTAACATATTGCTTTAAAACATTCCATTACTTTCTGCATCTGTTTACTGATAATAAAAGACACAGCTGTTCTAAACGAAACACACTAACAGGTGTAAACTGCCTATTTGACATTTTACAAAAAAGTTACTCCTCATTTCCTTTTGTAATACTCTAAAATTATACTCCAAGCACAGCCACCAATAACGTAAAGAATTTTTTTCATACTGATCTGGATGATTGTAGTCATTGAGAAAAAGATGTGGTATATGCTCCTTTGTCCATGAATTCAATATTATTTTTAAACAGTATACATCCTGAACTAATTATAATTACCCCAGATGTGTTCCACAAAAATGGTCACACATTTAAATAGGGTTTCTTTAGCAACTGTTCTATATCAAATTCACTGCAGAAAAGCATCAAAATTATGGAGTATCAGATTCACTATGTTTAAACTACAAACAATGATGAAACTTGAGTTTATAATTTATTTTGATAAGTGCTCCAGATAATCTATACCCATATGTATTTAATCCAAGGTTACCATGAGGAGATTCAATACTTTTATAATAAATTCACAGTTATCATTCACCTGAAGCATCGCAAAGTAACCAAAATTTGTGAATGCTATGAATGTAATTTACATGGCATTTAGATTTTCTTTCCTGTTTATTTTTTGTTTCTTTGATTTTCAAATGTAATATATAACAATCAACCTAAAATGGTCTGAGTAAAAAAGCCAACTCCTTTCTAGTAATTTAATAAACCTGAACATGTAATTTTTATAAATTACAGCAGTGATATTATAAGGCAATTACATAATCAATGCCTATGGAAACATTAAAGTACTGCTGATAAGAAACAACACAGTGAAATATTTAATCACTACATTTACTTTTTTTGGGGGGATGCATGGTCCAGGAATTGAACCCAGGTCTCCCGCATGGAAGGTGGGCATTCTAACCACTGAACTACCTGATCTTTTTTTTTTTTTTTTGCATGGGCAGGCACCAGGAAACAAACCCTACATTTACTTTTTTTTTTAACATGGGCAGGTACCGGAAATCGAACCCGGGTCCTCCGGCATGACAGGCAAGCATTCTTACCTGCTGAGCCACCGTGACCCGCCCCCTACATTTACTTTTAATATGTAAAACTTAGAGAGGAAAAGTTAAGGGAGAATATCAGAGGAGTCCCAAGTGTTCCAGTCACTTTCTTTTCTTTTCCTAAAATAAAGACATTTGTCAAATTAGCTAAAGAAAAAGAAGTTCATCAACATGTACATTTAAAGAGTCCGACAAACTGTATCTGTATTTCAAGATATATACCTGAGAAAAAACATGTAAATTATACACATTTAACTTATTCAAGATTACAAAAAATGTAGCTCTTTCTCCAATAGTTCCCTGTCCTCTTTAACTCAGGTACAGATTATTAAATTCAAATAAACTAGTACATCTATGGCATTGTAGTAAAGTGTTCTCAGCCAGGTCACTTGGTTGCAACAGTTTTTCAAGCCCTGGAAAATAACTTTGACCAATGAAAATGTAGGAACCAATTTTTTACATCAGAAGAATTTAAACTATGGGATCTAATAAGGCTTAACTTTGCCTAAACTGTGGTAAAATGATGACATGTTACTTAGAAACATACCATGGGCTATGTGATTTTCTGATTTATAAACTATTCAAAGTATATGGTTGATATTTCAAATCACATGAGACAAGAATTTATGAGTGGTTTAGACTTCATAAGGCCTTTGGTCTTCATAAATTTACTTACTATACATTACTACTTATCTAAGCTACCTTAATAATCATCATACTTAACTTATTGCAGAGTGAATTAGAAAGTTTTAACCTTTAAAGAAATTAGTGGATGGATGTTTCTAATAACAAAAATCCTTTCTTCACTGAATTTTCTAATCATTTGGTATACAGTTAATTTTGTCAAATTTCTAGATTAAACTCTGGGCTATTTTTCTAGTACATATAACCATGGTCAGAATCACAAGATATTGGCATCAGGATTTACATTCCATAGCACTTAAGAACCCCCTGCAATCCATCTGACAATCAAATAATGAGTCACATTTTCTGTGGCTAGAAAAATTTTAGGAAGGCAAGAGAGGAATAAATTCACTAAATCTCTTTCATAATTCAATAATCTTAACCCATGTACCTCCATCTCAATCTCAAAAACTGACATACTTTCTCCAAAACTAGTAACAAATATATTATTATAATCATATGTTCAAATGGGTTTTGATAAAATGATAGGGTAGACGCAACAAAGTTCAACTTGTCCTATAAAATTGTTCTTCAAAAACCCCAAAGTACTGACTGCAATTCTTAATAACCAAGATGTGATTATCCATCTGGTATATTCTGAGGGCATTACTGATAAGTCTAAATAGTCTCCTTTCCTTCCAATTTCTTTTTTTTTTTTAAATTTGCATATGGGCAGGAGGCACCAGGGATCGAACTCCAGACCTCCAGCACGGCAGGTCGGAGCTCTGCCTGCTGAGCCACGGCAGCCGCCCCCCTTCCAATTTCTAGTATGCAACATTTCTCAGATGGGGTAAAATTCTTCCCATACACTCTCTAGTTTTGGATTCAAATAAATTTTTATATCAGTATGTAAATCCCTAGAGAGCAGTACATAGGAAACTTCCTGTAGGAAACTTAACTTAAACCCATGGAATGAGTTCTGCCTGTCCTTTACTTGAGATGTGAACAGTGCTTTAAAAGGCAAAATATAGGGGGTGCAAGCATATTTTGTTCAGTGTTCAGTGGTAGAATTCTCACCTGCCATGTGGGAGACCTGGGTTCGATTCCCAGTCCATGTACTTACAAAAAAAAAAAAAAAACAAAGAAACAAACAAAAGAAAAAAATTCAACAAATGGTGCTGCAATAACTGGATATTCACATGAAAAAATAATGAAATGTGACCCCACCATACAGCATACAAAATGAAAACAGAAAAATACATACAAAAAGAAAAGATACTGTGGTAAGACTGTATGTCAGATAATGTCCAATTTCTAGTGCAAGTAAAAAATTACAAATAGTGCTTATAAATGCCTTTCTTTTTTTTCTTTTGCATGGGCAGGCACAGATAAATACCTTTTTAAAAGTTACATTTATATTGATTACATATTGCTTTGTTTTACAACCAAAAATAAAAGCTGTGTCCTTGCTTTCACTGAGAGCTTAAATAAGTGACTTTTAGTTCATTAGCAATTTAATTATTGATATTCATTTTAAACACTGATTATCAATAAAGAAAACTCAGCTTCCTTCAATTCTTACAATTCAATAAAACATGATATCTATAAATACAGTAACAGATTAATAATGCATATTAATCCAAAGGAAATTATATTTTAAATAATAAGTAAATTTTAAAGAACTATAAATTTATTTTGAATACATAGAATCAGAATAGGTCAAAATACTGCCTATTAAAATTCAAGATATTTTCAAATTGTTTTGTGTGCTTTTTGATGTTTTTCCAGATTAAAATAATAATTAAAAATAAAAACTCAAACGTCATATATGACATGTTAACATATACTGGAAGACTATCAATGCATTACTTTGGATGTCAGATTCTCTGACAGTGAGAGTGAGCAAGAGACTGCCTAAGCTCGCAGACTCAGGAATGAATATTTTTTGTCATCTCTACATAGATTCCAAATTCTTATGATAGTGCAATTGGTTATGAAATAACATTTTTGCTTAGAGCTACTGATTTAAATTCATTATTGGCTTGAGTAGGACCACTTCTATTTGTGAATCAAGATTTTTGTGATACTATGAAGTCACAACCAAAAAAAACCAACGTACACAGTAAGGAAGTACACTCTACCCAAGGCTGTCACCCTTTACTCCTGTCAAACTAGTTTCTATCACTCATTGTTCTTACAGATTTTCAAAGTAGATGTTATACACTAACATGGTTTTTAGGCAAATGATGCTTTTGAAGTTTGTTGAAATATACTTTAAAATATTCTTTTCATTTTTACTTGCATATTCATTTATTTAGTAAAATTTTGTAATTCGATGATAAATGTCTGCTTTGTTCATTCCAAATGATAAATTCTTGATTTAAGAAAATTTGGATCATAAAGCTTTATTCAGAATATGTTCAATTTCTGAAGAATTTATACACAGGAAGCTAATGCAAGGATAAAACTAAAGCAAGACATATTTCATTTCTAGACATATGACCTGTGTTAAAGAAACCATTTTTTATGTCTCTCCCTACATACAGGTATCTATATCTACACATACAAACACACAGAGGCAGATAATCTATATCATAGGGGAAAAGGAACCTTTTTCATATTTGAAAAAACACCTTAACATAATTCTACAATTTTAACATAAGCTTATAATTTTTACTATTGAAATGAGTAGTTATTTATCAAATTTTTCAGGGACAAAGAAAACAGAGCAATAACCATTGATTAAAAATCAATTCAATTTTTTGTTCAATAAATATTCTAGCTTACTATATCAGTGTTGATTTCTTTGCCTTAGAATAAAAGATAATTTAGATTATATTTATTAAAATACTAAAATTGCTAGATCATGGGCTCAATTTTAAAAATGGGGAGAAAAATCAATATTATCCAAGAAATCTAATCTATTCCTTATAATAGCTATCGACGATTGAGCACCTATTATACTGTATATAACTTTTTACATGGATTACTTATAACTTAACTGAGCATATACCTACCTGCACTGCTACCCATCACCACACTGTTGTGTTCCTCCCCATGGCCTACATCAAGTTCTATATTCTCCCCGCAAATACAAAGCTTTAGATGACTGAAGGAAATCAATATCCAAATAACCCTACAGGATATTTACATTGCTGCGAAGACAGCAGAAGATCACTAACCATTAGAAGATACAGATGGATATAGTCCAGTCTAATGACCAAATTAAAACATAGGAGACACAGACTTTGGGACAATTAATCAAAGATGTTCATATAACTTTACTAAATAAAATCAGTGGGATGGCCAATGACACAAAGGAGATCAAGAAGACACTAAAAAGCATAAAGAGGAATTTGAAAGAATAGAAAAACAGCAGATATCATAAAAATTAAAGATGTTGTAAACCAAATAAAAAATATACTAGAGACACACAACAGCAGATTTGAAGAGGCAGAAGAAAGAATAAGTGAACTAGACGACAGGGCAACTGATTTCGAACACAAAAGAATGATAAAAAAGACAAAAATTTTAATTGGATCTCAGAGAAATAATGGACAAAATAAAGCACAAACAAATGTAAGAATCATCATTCTCCCAAAAGGAGAAAAGGAGAATAAAGGGTTAGGAAGATAAGTGGAAGATATAATAGGGGAAAACTTCCCAAACTTTATAAAAGACATAAATATGCAAATCAAAGAATCCCAATGAACTCCAAATAAAATAAACCCAAAGAGGCCAGCCCGTAAGATACGTACTAAACAGTCTGTCAAATGTTGAAGAGAAGCAAAAAATCCTGAAAGTGGCAAGAGAAATACAATCTACTACATACAAGGGAAACCACATAAGACTGAGTTTGGACTACTCAAATGACACTCTGGAGGTGAGAAGACAGTGGTATGATATATTTAAGATCCTGAAAGACAAAGATTTCCAGCCAAGAATTCTGTACCCAGCTATATTGTCCTTCAAAACTGAGGTGGAAATTAAAATTTTCACAGACAAACAAAGGCTGAGAGAATATGTCAACAAGAGACCACCTCTACAAGAAATACTAAAGGGAGCTCTGCGGCTGAAAAAAAAGGATGAGAGAGGGAGATCTGGAGGAGGGCACAAAATTGAAGAGTACCAGAAAGGGTAACTGAAAGGATAAAAAAAAGAACGAGGGAAAAGAACATATAGATCTGACAAATAAAATCCAAAGGATAAGATGGTGGATTCAAGAAATACCTTACAGTAATAACTTTGAATATTAACAGACTTAACCTACCAATCAAAAGGTACAGACAGACAGAATAGATTAAGAAATATACTACATGCTGCTTATAAGGGACTCATCTTAGACACAAGGATACAAATAGATTGAAAGTGAAAGGATGGAAAAAGATATTCCATGCAAGCTGTAACCAAAAGAAAGCAGGGTTAACTATACTAATATCAGAAAAAATTGTCTTTAAATGTAAAGACATCATAAGAGACAAAGAAGGACACTACATATTAGTAAAAGGAAAAATTAACCAAGAAGAAATAACAATCATAAATGTCTATGCTCCCAATCAAGGAGCTTCAGAGTACATGAGACAGACATTGGCAAACTGAAGGGGGAAATAAATGTCTCAACAACAATGGCAGGAGACTTCAATACACTATTCTCCTCTATAGAGAGCAAAAATAGAGGATCAACAAAGAATACTGAACTTAAACAGTGACCTATATATGTCTGTAAGGTCCAATTCATTTATCAAACAGACATATATAGGTCATTACACCCCAAAACACCAGGATATATATTCTTCTCTAGTGCTCACAGAACATTCTCCAGGAGGATCATGTCCTGGGGCAAAAAACAGGCCTTTATAAATTTAAAATCATTGAAATTACTCAAATTTTCTCTGATCACAGTGGAGTGAAGCTGGAAATCAGTAACCACCAAGGAACAACAACTTTCATAAACATACAGAGATTAAATAGCACACTCTTAAACAATGAGTGGATCAAAGAAGAAATTACTAGAGAAATCAGTAGCTATCTGAAGATGAATAAAATGAAATACAACATATCAGAACTTAAGGGATATGGCAAAGGTTGTGCTGAGAGGGAAATTTATTGCCCAAATGCCTATGTTAAAAAAGAAGAAAGAGCAAAAATTGAAGATTTAACTGCTCACTAGGAAGAACTTGAGAAAAAACAGCAAACTAACCCCAAGGAAAACAAAAGAAGAGAAATGATAACGATTAAAGCAGAGGTAAAGGGAGAAGAAAAGAACAAAAGAATCAATAAAAACAGAAGTCAGTTCTTCAAGAAAATCAACAAAATCAATGGGCCACTGGCAAGGCTGACAAAGAAAAAAGAGAGAGGATGCAGTTAGAGAAAATCAGAAATTAGAGAGGGGTCATTTCCACAGAGCCTGAAGAAATAAAAAAAATCATAAAAGGATACTATGAACAATTATATGCCAACAAACTAGACAGCTTAGATGAAAAAGACAAATTCCTGGAAACACACAAACAAGCTACACTGACTCAAGACGACAGTGGTTCAGTGGTAGAATGCTCACCTTTCATGTGGGAGATCTGGGTTCGATTCCTGGACCATGCGGCCCCCCAAAAAAATAAAAACAAAGAAAAAAAAAGGCCCTACTTACAATGGGTTCAAACTGCAAGAATGGATTAAGTTTAAGAACATTTTATGGGTTGTTCAGTGGTATAATGCTTGCCTTTCATGTGGGAGACCCGGGTTTGATTCCCGGACCATGCACTACCACCCCACCCCCCCAAAAAAGAAGACATAGAAGATCTCAACACACCAATCACTAGTAAAGAGATTCAAACAGTCATCAAAAATCTTCCTACAAAGAAAGATTGCAGGAAGGGCCAGATAGCTTCCCAGGGGAATTTTATCAAACATTCCAAAAAGAACTTACACCAATCCTGCTCAAACTTTTCCAAAAAACTGAGAAAAAAGGAATACTAAAGAACTAATTTTATGATACTAATATCACTTTAATACCAAAACTGGGAAAAGATGCTACAAGAAAAGAAAACCACAGACAAATCTCCCTAATAAACAAAAATGCAAAAATTTTCCACAAAATATTAACAAATTGAATCCAACATCACATTAAAAGAATTATACACCATGACAAAGAGGGGTTTATACCAGGAATGCAAGGATGGTTCAACACAAGAAAATCAGCTAATGTAATACAGCACATTAACAAATCGAAGGGAAAAATCACATGATCATCTCTTTTGATGCTGAAAAAACATTTGAAAAAAATCAACATACTTTTCTGATAAAAACACATCAAAAGGTAGGAATCAAAGGGAACTTTCTCAACATGAAATAAAGCATATATAGAAAAATCAGCCATCATCATAATCGATGGTGAGAGGCTGAAAGCTTTCCCCCAATCAGGAACAAAACAAGGATGCCCTCTGTCACCAGTATTTTTCAACATTTACTAGAAGTTCTGGTAAGAGGCAGGAAAAAGAAATAAAAGGCATCTAAATTGGAAAGGAAGAAGTAAAATCTTTACTATACTTGGAAAATCCTGAGAAATCTACAACAAGGTTACTTGAGTAAATAAACAAATTCAGCAAGGTGGCAGGTTATAAAATTAATGTGCAAAATCAGTAATATTTGTATACACAAGCAATGACCTAAATGAGGAGTCAATTAAGGAAAAAATTCCATTCAAAAATAGCAATGAAAAGAATCAAGTATCTAGGAATGAACTTGACTAGGGTTGAAAAAGACTTGTACACAGAGAACTAAATAACATTGTTAAAAGAAATCAAAGACGATATAAATAGGTAGAAAGGCATCCTCTGCTCGTGGATAGGAAGGTTAAATGTAGTTAAGATATCAATTCTACCCAAATTGATTTACAGATTTAACATAGTACCAATCAAAATTCCATCAACCTACTTTGAAGACTTAGAAAAACTGGTTACCAAATTCATATGGATGGGAAAGAGGGCCAGAATAACTAAAAAAAAAAAGAATGAAGTAGGAGGACTAGCACTCCCCAATTTTGAAAATCATAAAGCCACAGTGGTCATAACAACATGGTACTGGCACAAAGATAGAGGTATTGTCTACTGGAACTGAATTGAGAGCACAGAAATAGACCACCAAATCCATGGTAAATTGATCTTCAACAAGGTCCCCAAATCCACTGAACTGGGTCAAAACAGTCTTTTCAATAAATGGGCATGGGAGAACTGGATATCAATAGCCAGAAGAATGAAAGAGGACCCCTACCTTACAGCCTATACAAAAATTAACTCAAAGTGGATCAAACACCTAAATATAAGAATTAGTAACATAAAGTTCCTAGAAGAAAATGTAGGAAAACAGCTTCAAGAGACCTAATAATAGGAGTTAGCTTCCTAAACTTTATACTGAAGCACAAGCAACAAAAAGAAATAGTAAATGGTAACTCCTCAAAATCAAATGCTTCTGCACCTCAAACGACTTTGTCAAAAAGATGATGAGGCAGCCAACTCAATGAGAGAAAATATTTGGAAATCACACATCAAACAAAGGTTTGATATCATGTATACATAAAAAAAATCATACAACTCAACAACAAAAGAACAAGCAACCCAATTCTAAAGCAAGCTTTAGACATGAACAGACATTTTTCTGAAGAGCAAATATAGATGGATCAGAAGCACATGAAGAGATGCTCATTCTCATGAGCTATAAGGGAGATGCAGATCAGACTACAATGAGATACCACCTCACACCTGTAAGAACGGCTGCTATTAAACAAATGGGAAACTACAAATGTTGGAGAGGATGTGGAGAAATTAAGACACTTATGCACTGCTGGTGGGGATGTGTAATGGTACACACACTATGGAAGACAGTTTGGCAGTTTCTCAGAAAATTAAATATCAAGTTGCCCTATGACCCAGCAATACCACTACTCGGTATGTACCCAGAAGAGCTGAAATCAGTGACACAAACAGAGATTTGTGCACTGATATTCACAACAGCACTATTCACAATCACTAAAAGATGGAAACAATCCAAGTGCCCATCAACAGACGAGGAGGTTAACAAAATATGGTATATACATTCGACGGACTACTACACAGCAATAAGATGAAATGATGCCTGAACCAGGTGACAATCCATCTTGTCACCTTGAGGACATAATGCTGAGTGAAATAAGCCAGACACGAAAGGACAAATGCTGTATGATTCCACTTTTATGACCATGGTAAAAGTAAAATCAGAAGCTTATAATACAGAATATAGGGGACCTAGAGATACACAGATGACTGAATAGTTTGCTAATGAGGCTGAACTTAATTGTAAGGGAATAGACAGAAGTGAAGGTGGTTCACCAGTGGGTCTATAAGTAATATTACCATATTGAAGGTGAACATGATTGAAAGGCATTGTACAGATTCATGTGTCCCACCAATTAACACTACAATTATAATTAAGTTCTTGCATGAACTACTGCAATGGTATGAATCTTGTACAAAGAGTGTATAATTTCAGGGTATATGGGGAAAAATATTACTGCATTTCCTTTAACAGGAAAACATCAACTGTACTGCAGCAATACCAGGGGTACATAATAGGAGGAGGGACAAGAGTTAGGGGGAGAATTGGATTTTCTATTTGGTGAGGGGGAGTTTACTGGTTATCTTTCTCTTGGGAACAATGAAATTATCTAAAATTGAGAGTGCTGATGGACTGCTGACTTTGGACATTATACA